>BOPP01000005.1:12953954-12994972 GCA_017312745.1 Gryllus bimaculatus | reverse complement strand
CGGCAGCAGCGGCGGCGGCGGCGGCAACCACCGACGGACGAAGGCGGGCGGCCAGGACTTGCTCGGAGGACGGGAGCTCTTTCCATGCACGCTCTGGTTTCCTCGCGTCGAAGATACAAGCTGGCTGTGGAAGTTATAAAGCTTGACATTTCATTACCACGGAATGAAACTTTACATTAAGTCGAATGTCGAGCCGAAATGACGTGACGCAAGTAGTATGAAATACCAAACACCATTCTGTCACGAAGTACTATAATAATAATAATAATAATAATAATAATAATAATAATAATAATAATAATAATAATAATAATGTGTAAGAGTATAAAGTTCATGAAAAGTCCGTTGGACAAATATATTTAGGTCCCATGCCAAAGCTGTGACATGCTTATGAAATTATTAACAGAAAATAAATTCAGGAGGAGGAAGCGGAATAATGCTCGAGTACAATACTAAACTAGTAATAATACAACAGTTCTTGAATTATTTATGACTTTTGCAATTTTATAAAATTCAAATAATTCAACGAAAATAAGACTTGCGAAATTTTGTAAGCGGCCGCAAAAACAATTTAACCCACAGATTCGGAGCATTTTTGTGAAAATATAAAGATTTCATGAAATTTACCACCAATATGAAAATATCTGTTTGAAATTCGCAGGGCTTCGAGTCCAATCAGATCGATCACAAAATATCAGTTTTGTAGGAAATCGTCTGAATGGTTTAGGCGCTAGTGTTGTACTGGGTTGTTTGTCTGTAGTTACAGACAGTTGTTTTGCCGTAAACCACTTATTCGGTTTCAAGAAACCACAAAATGTAGATTCTGACTACAGAAGTTATTTTTAGAAGTAAATTTACTACACATGTAAATCAGATTTATCCACTTTTTCGATGTTAGGTCCCCACAGTACGAGGTTTTCCAAAAAGAATCCCAACTCTCAGCTGCAGCACGCTTTCTCTTTACTTCTTATGTACGTAATATGTGAGAAAGTTAAAAAAGTACTGTAAACTATATTTCATTAAATTACAGGAATTGAATGTTGACAATCAGAATATGGGAAACGTGCTAATGTTTTGTGCTTGTGTTTATATTTTGTATGGTCGTGATAATTTTATGTCGCATTTTCTGCACTGTCATGAGAAAAGGACAGTATACCGTATGTTAATACATGGAGATTACGCTGTACATTAAGATTTTACAATTTCCTCAGACTGTATTTCGTCATTTTATTTAAAAATCCGGAAATTGTTTAATGTTAACTGTTTAAATAATTACAATATACTATGTTTAATACATAATATCAACAGCAACGTTTAGGAAAATAATTATTTCTTTCTTCAGGGTTAAGTGTCAAAACAAATAAATATAATATTTTAAACAATGTAAATTTAAACACGAGAATCGTATAATACCTTGACCGTGCAGTACCTTACAGAACCGTACAGTAGCTTGATAAAACGTTTTTGAAGATCTCAGTGAGGTATCCCCTGACGGTATGCCGTTAGAATAATTCAAAATGATTGAGAACAAGTGAAAGTAGATAGAGGAAGGTTGAGAGGGACATTACAAATTCGAGTAAGACAGAAAGAAGTTAGAATTACAGTTAGTAAGACGAGCATCATAATTTTGGGAGACAATATTCAATAATCCATCATATAAATTAGTAAATTTATTAGATTTCACCTTTGTATTAAACAATAAGATGTTTTGATATTCAGTGTTTCTAATTTTTAATCTAGAATACAAGAAATTTTCGTGGGCGACAAACTGTATCTCCTGGAAATTAACGTTATTAGTTGTAATTCGAGGTCGTGTTCGAGAATTCTGTCTACATGTCTGGTCATTTATGTTTCTTTTTTTTATGTTCAAGTTATTATATCATGGATTATTGAGTATTTTTCTCAAAATTATGATGTTTCTATTACTGTTATTTTACTAATTTATTTACTGACCTATTTTTATCAAGGTGATTTCCGTGTAGTGACTTGTTTACAAGAATTATTTAATTGTAGAGTTTACATTTTACCATTGCTTAAAATATTATACTTACTTGTATTGACATTTAAGCCTGAAGATGGAAATAATTATTTTCCTAAACGTTGCCATTGATATTATGTATCATTACATATAATATTGCAATTATTTTACATTTTTATGTAAACAGTTATTTTCAATTGTCTGTCTTTAAACTAAAATGAACAAGTGCAGCCTGACAAAGTTGTAAAATTTATAGAGAAAATAGAAAATAATAATTGTAATATTTATCAATTATAAGATATTTATATAATAACATTATTTTCACTATCTGCACTACTTTACTACTTCTTTAAACTATTATTCTTAGCATTCTCAGCTTTGTTTTATGTGGCGTAGGTAAATCTTTATTCAGGGAAGGTACACAATAGTTTTTGTGGGTCAACAGAAACTTAGGAAGAAGGAAAGAGAGCTGGACTCTTCGTACACCATTGCAGATAAATTGCGGCGTAACCAATATAAAAATGTTTTCCTGCATAGGTTGATACAAAAACTGTAAAAATTAAGAAGACATTGAACTCTCGTCTGTTAAGGAGGTGGTTTATGCGCGAATAAAAAAAGTTTGCTATCATTACATATGGGTCACGAATCTCGAATTGTCGACGGCTAATATCAGCTCTTTACACTATATCTAAAGCCACATCTGAACTAACGAACAATATTACATGTACATGTAATATTGTTTGTAAGTTCGGAAAACAAGATATTATGATTTAAAACCATTATGAATATTTTTTTCCAGAGCTTTGCTTACGCTATTCCGCGTCCATTGTTCATCAATCAACATTTTGACTGTTGTATTTATTTATAACTTGGAATTTTTTAAATACAAAAATGCATGGTTTGTTTAAAATATTTTAATCTTCATATTGTTGATAAAAAAATAAGGCGTTCAGTTTGGAAGTGACAATCTTATGCTCTTATTAACACTAACAAAAAAATGTCAACATGGCAGGTGAGTAGATTGAGGTCTAAGAAAATCCAAAGGACGATCATGTGAAGCGTAATACTCTAAGAAGAAGGCAAAGAGAAAGAAGAATAAAAAGAAATAAGATAAGATATTTTCAGAATATCACATATGTAATTTATATTTTTGGAAGTGATTTGAAAATAAGAATTTGGAATTACAATTTTGAAGTGCAAGCAAAGAAGCACACGTTTATTTGTACCCATCCGTACACTTACGAGTAACCTAGATCAAGTAGCAGCAATGCAAGAATACGGAAGGTGATCTTCCATCGATGATTTTTTCTGAGAGCAGATAGTGAGATCTTAGACGAAACGCGATGAAAATCTGCAAAGTTTCAAGGAATCAGAGTGAAGGCTAAATAGTGCAAAAGTATTTATAAAAAACTATTTGATATTAGAAGTTGAAATGTGTAATTCTCATTAAATCCGTCAGTATACCGTATTTTGCATTTTTCTGGTACTACAAGACATTACATAACTTTTTGTGCATAGGGATTTTTTCTTTTTTCCATAATCAACTCATGTAAGTTTACTTTCGCTCTTTTTCTGAATACACCCACATACTGAAGTTATAACAATCATCTTAGAGATAACATATTTCTGAAACACATTAAAAATGTGAATAGACCAACAGGGTTTTAGACATGTCATTCCATCCACTGCAATCTCTTTGAAGAACCTCAAAATAGACTTAAAGAAAAAAATCAATACTCGACGCTTTAGAGAAGAGAACTGTCAAAATAGTGATTCTTACATATCTTACATACCTTGTAACTGAGAGTTCGTTTTAAATTAGTATTAAAACTAATAAAAGAGTACGTGAATGTGAATGGATCGTCTTGTGTGCGTCAATAAATGTCATAACAATAAAAACGTGCATTGCGACAAAATGCACAAAATGCAACCAGCTTTCAAGATAGCTCGCCCTTCACCTACATTAATACCTTGGTACGAATACCAAATCAGAAATACAGAGACTAATTAACAATGCCGACATTAAATTACATCAGCAATCTCAGAAATATGAAAAGAAAAAGTGATCAAATGTAATATTTTTATGAAGAAGCTGTAAAATATTTTAAGCTATTTATTTTGTTCCGGAACTATTAGCGAGAAAAAACTTTGAATATTTAGTGTTTTTACCAATTGTAATGATATTTAGAATCCTTGGATGTAAGAATGATTGTCGAACTTCAAGATGGTTGTGCTGCAGCAGCAAATATTGAAACAGCAAAAGAAATACATATATGTGGCAAGATGAGAGGAAAACTATCTAGCAGTAGTTGTAATAGCTTAATATACTTTACAAATACTTAAGTGCATATTACAGGATACGAAGTACAGTAACAGTGCAGGGATATCCGACATTTTACTTACCATACGCTATGTCATTCGCAACTCTGAACCGAAGATGTTTGAATGCGATTAGAGAGCAAAAGCTTTGAGGTAGATGGAGATTCGAGAACGAAATGGGGTTGGATTTAGGTGCCATCTCATTTATTTGCTCACTAAGTGATGGAGTTCTAACATTTTCTTAATAATTTTATTTTTAAAAAATATTTAATGATATAATCAATATTTTAAACTCGTTTAGTTATTGCGTGTAATCACAGTTCTCTTGTGTTGAAAATATGCTGATCAATTCAATTATGTTTGTGCTCCGACCTTAAAGTAACATAGAAATTCAAGTTTTTTTTGCGTCACTTGGAATCAATCAATGTACGACATTTAGCGCATTCGTTACAGGTTAGTCACCCTTTACAACTAAATGTGAAGATACATGTAAAAATGGAGAGCGAAGTGATGATAATCTGCGTGTACCAACAAAGGTGGCTCAGTGTCATCTGATGTCAATGCAATGCTTCTGATCGGGTAGTCCTGGGGTTTGAGTCTAAATATTGCCAGGGTTTTCAACACTAGCTTGTCAGCTAGGAGAAATTCAGCCGCTGTCTGGAGGATAATTCTAGAGTTCGGCAGATCTGATCGGTAGTTTTCCGTGGTTTCTCCGATCTACACCAGGAGAATGCCGGAGCAGTACCCTTACAAAACGGGCCACGGATTGGGCGCGATCTCTTCCTTGTCATTTTCCCTCACCCCCTTACTCACAGTCACATACATTACAATACCACACATGCCGAAAGACCGGTCAGAAACTTAGAGTTTGTCCCGGCTGGCGCGGTCCCAGGCGAGTGGAAAGTACCTTGTGGAAAATTCTTGTCAGCCAGTATAGGTCGGCGCCGGATCTCGCCAGCGAACAGGGGAAGATCACAGCCACCTCACGAGATAAAACATGCAGCACACTTATGGGACTAATGACCATAGCAATTGATCAATTGACGCATTCAGAATCACTAATGAATCAATCGGCATCATATCGGAATTACTTGGCGATAAAAATAATAATAATAATAATAATAATAATAATAATAATAATAATAATAATATAATAGATTGTTCTGTATTAAATGATGAAGATGATTGTGGGTGTAATGGTGAAGTGGGGGAAAGGAGGAAGTAACTGACAATAAAGTGATAATGTCTGCTATTAGGGTGAAGTAGCCGTCGCAACAATAGATGGTCGTGGTGACGAGTGAGAAAGTTGTACAGTGGTGGCAAAGAAGTCTTGATAACGCTGGCTCCTGAAACAATAGCGCTGACAAGCACGCTGCTGTGTATGAGAGCGGCGGCGGCGGCGGCGGCGTCGCACCGATGGTGGCCGGAGCTTGTCATGCGCGCGTCGTCGCGGAAAGCGCGGCTGCTGCTGCGTGTGAGCGCGTGTCCCGTGCGTGCGTGCGTGCGTGCGTGCGTGCATGCATGCGCGCGCGCCTGGCGCCCGCAGTAAAGCTGCTTTACGACCCATCAAACCGTCGCTCGCGCCGGCCACCTGTACGCCACCCCGCGCGGCCCGCTGCACCCGCCGCCGCCCGCCATCAGTCGCCCCCTGCCTGCCCGCGACACCCGCACTACCACAATCCTCTCGCCCATGACCCCATCGCTTCACTTCTGAGACCCCCTCCCTGTAAAACAATGTTTTCATTACGAAATTTGGCATCATATCTCCAATCCATGTTAATCTTTAGACAAGATTCTCCCTGTATTAAGTTTGTATTTTATTAACAGTATATATATATATATATATATATATATATATATATATATATATATATATATATATATATATATAAGCTGTTAGTAAAATCACCCAAAATCTTTTCCCAAAAGTTAGAACGCTCACTGCTCAAGAACAAGGAATCAAATATTATATACCTGTACAATAAATTAAATATTTTAAGATAGTCTGTCATCGTGAATACTATACTAACATATTTTACTATAACCGGTTAAACAGTTCAACAGTTTGAGATATACCAAGAATATCAAAAAATGCCTTTTCATTGCACAACATTATTCATTTCATTGCATAATTTTTTAAATGGTGAGAGGTCTCTTCTGTGGAGCCCTGGAGGATAGTGACGTCAGCGTGTCGTACGAAGTGACACACACTGAGTATTAGAATTCAATAGGTACACTTAATATGATAAAAGGCTAAATGTTATATATGTGTAATGAAAATATGCAAATATTTGCATATTTTCATTAAAAATTGAAACTGTTTCTTTGATGTGATTTTTACCGCATTCCTGGGTATCTGACGCAATCATGCTTACCATCCACGTGACCTTATGGTGCGTTGTTTGTTTTTCGATTTCTGCGCGTTTTAGAAATTAATTATATGTATTATATTAAAATATTTCATGAAAATCAATTTTTCTTATGTGTATAAGTAGACTTTCTTATTTCAGTAAATGACTTACGTATTTCGAACACAAAATAATATAAAGCACTAATTATATAACTATGAAAGGAAAATATTAATTGCCCGAAGAAATAACATCGTCATTTTGAAATGAAATTTAAAATCTTAAATATCGGTAGTTTATAACTATCTTTCCTAAATCGTTTCCTGGAAATTTAACGTAAAGTATGAATATTTGAACAGATGCGCATAAAAATTATCTGCGAAAACACTACGATTACTCTTACAATGGATTGAAAATGTGTTCGAAAATATTAATAAGCTGTACAAACTTGATTTTTCAGTTTATATTTACATGTGTTTATTCAACCCCCTAAAAGTTATTGTTAAAACACTACATGCAATCACACTCGCGAAGAAACGCATGTTTCTTGTAGTGCGCAGGCTCCGCGCAACAATTCTCATTGACGGCGCGAGCCGTGTCAGTCGGCCCTGATTGCGGAGGCGGCGGCAGACAGGCAGTTACGTGAATCGTTAACTGCGCACTAAAACCACTGACGTGAGACGCAGCGAGCAGGGAGTTGGCACGGGCTCGCTTTGCAAATGGCATTGAATACCGGTGACATCGTGGCTAGGATACGAACGCAGACTATGAATGGAAAAACGCTCACTCTCTATTGCAATGCTAGTATGAAATCATTTGATCGTGCGTCGTTTTGCGGTGGAAAAGTACTCGGTAAGGCCACTGATGGCGTTGTTTAATGTTATGGAGCACTCGTTTAAATCCATAAAATACATTTACTGTGAAAAAGTAATGTCGATAAGAAGTTGTATCTCGTATCAGTCGTAGTAGCAAAACCATTTGAATACGAACGACTTTTGAAATAGGGGGTGAGTTGCGGAATAACCGATTAAGCTTCAGCGCTGAATTTGTATTTTGGGGACCAAAACGTGTCTGACCCAAACGCTTTCGTGAGTGTTCAGGGTCGTTGAGTAGGCTTCGAATACACCTTCCGGTATCGCGAGATACGATTAGTCGAGAGTTTGCCGCTGAAAGCGACCGTGACTCCTCCTAACCGCTCAACTTTCAACCGAGAGAATCGTTACGGCGAAGGAGTTACGGGGCAAGAACGCGTAGTACAAAATTAAAGCCAGGCCTTTCCGCCGAGCGAAAGACGCAAAAAAATCGAAAAATCGACGCAAGCATCAGGCGGGCGCGATTAGGCAAGAAATATGTGTCCATTAAAACAAGTAGGGGCGTAAATTGCGTTGCCGAAGAGTCGGCCGGCAGGGACGGCGCCGCGCGCGGGTCCTGTGGCGGGAGACGCGAAGTACCCACGCGGCTCACCGGGAGCGCTGGCAGCGCCGCCGCTCCATGGGGGAGGGGCGGCTGTGAATTTCAATCAGGGAATTCTTGATTCACTGAGCCGCCTGGAAACGCCATGGAGGTAAGTGGGTGCAGTCGTTTTCAACGCCACATTCAGTAATCTAATTCGTGTCATTTTGCCGATCATTTCATTCATAACGAATCTAAAAAATGTCTCTATGTATTTTTAAAATCAAGTCTGCGCAAAATAACAAGCAATACTAGAATATGGTTTATAAAAAACGCGATTTTTGGGTACGTGCGTTCTTGTGCAAATCTGTACGTCAGCGGAGAAAAAACAACGTTCGTTCTCCAAGCGTGATTGCCAACTCAGGAATTGAATAATGGAACAAGCTTCTACATCTACTAGTACTCTACTCTAAGCATGCTGCACGTATTCAAAGGGGGCTGCTCATGGAACCGGTCAATCCGGACGGGGCTTTTTTTCCAAGCAAAAATCGACACGCTCAACAGACGAGGCGCCTCGTCAGCTGTCTTACCTCATCGTGTCCCCTCTGCCAATTCGCTGGTCTCTCCGTAGCAGCTTATGCGGTAGGGCAGGCAGGCGAGCAGGCCAGCGGCTGGCAGAACATCGGCTCGGCGCGCCCTCGCCCGTGTCGCCGCCGACGCCGCCTCCGCCGCCACCCCGCCGCCATCTTCCCTATCGACCGCCCCTGCCCCCCTCGGGAGCGCACCCGCACCCTCCGCCGCCCCCTGGGCCAGCAGACCGCCCGGGGCCCGGCCTGGCGCGGGGCGCGCGTTTTCGGGTGGGCCTGCGTCGCCGTAGATTTTGAAACATTTCAGTAGTGATGCTTCGACAGCTTCATGCTCTGTAAAGAAAACTGCCTTGTAAGAGGAATGCTAAACATTCCACGTTCGTTTCCCTGATTTTTCTGTAAAATATTTTTTCATATCTTTGCGAGCACAAGCCTTATCAATTACAATATTAGAGAACTGAGCAAATGAACCCGTACAAAATAAGATTCCAGAAGGTCGTCAGTTGTACTTAAATGTATTCTAAGAAACCGAAAAAAAAGTATTGTTCCTTGCATTTTTGATATTCTCAGATAAGGAAAAAATGTTCTGAAACAATTATAAGTGTACGGTTTGAAAACTTAGCTTTGAGAATGCAATAAAAAAGAGAGAAATAGAACAAAATTTCGGTTCCATGTTATATTCTCAAATTTACAATTCTAAACAACTAATTTTGGAGCGCTCATTATGTAATAAAACTATCAAAAGCATTATAATATACTCTAGGTAGTAAATGTGTAAGTATTTGAACTCCAAATAGTTTTTGAGTGAAACATGGTCTGATATTTTTCAAATTCTTCCTAGATTTATATCCACATTGAATAACCATATAATAAAAAATTGAATGGAATTTTAATTTCTTGAATCATTAAAATCTTTCCGCTATGATAAAAGTATGCCAGTTCATATTTTGAATAAAATGTAAAGAGACACATAGTACAATAGAAAATAAATAAAATAGCATATCCTCAAGTACTGTCAATGTAGATATTTTGGTATTTCTTTCCTCTAAATGCAAAATAGTAAATATATTTAGTATAAATAAATATAAGATAATATTTGTAAAATAAAAGAAGGATTGTAAAGGACAAAACACATTAGAGGAATAGCGACAGCTGAAGGAACTAGTACGTATATCGTATAATCATCTTGCACTATACGTAGCCATCTTCTTAAATAGCTATAACATTAAATAGTTGTTTTAATTTTACTCAGAAGCTGTAGTTTGATGAACAAGAAATTACTGTTATTTTAATTAATTTACTAAAAATATTTAAACATGCTCCCCCTCATTAAGTACTGTACACAATAACTTACGCATAATATTTTCAAAGAAAAATGGAAATTTAGTTCGACATTTTAATATTAATGTTAATATTATTATTATTATTATTATTAATATTAATATTAATATTATTATTATTATTAAGTTATTCCCAAAAATGTTTTACTCGTATTTTTTTTTGTTTTTAAATATTTACATTTTCATTTTTTAATAATCTATAATTAAACTGAGAATTTATATTATTCAATGACGGACATAAATTATTATATACAGGTGAGTCACATAACTTTAGCACCTTCTGTAATTTTTGAGCAGTTGAAGTTGTTGCAATGCAGTTTTCACAGAAATGCATTGGGGACCGGGGCTAATTGATGTATGTATTCATTTCCATTTTATCACTTGTATTTTACGAGATACTGAGATAACTTAGTTTTTTCAAATGGAATTATACATATTTTAGTTTATCATGACGAGCGTAAAAAGACGAATCCAATGATATACATAATGTCATATATTAGATAAACATTTTTTGAGTAACTTTTATTTTTTTTGCGACTTGTATTTAACAGATATTTTGACCATTGTCTACCATTGAAGGTCACGCAGCTCTCTCCCTGCTAACGCGCCCTCGGACATTACAATATCCTTTAACACGAGTCACAAAAAATGAAAATCACTCAAAAAATGTCTTTAACTATTTTCACATTGTAGTTTTGAAATGTAAGATTTTTTATTTTCGAAAATACAGAGTGTTCTCTAAAAATTAGATCTGCTCCATTTTAAGCGTACATTGCTCTATCTAATAAAAATATTTAATCGAAACATTTGGAACAACATTTAGGAAAAGTACTCTTCAAAACCAAAACACCCATTTCAAATTTGCAGTGCCTCGAGTTGGGGGAGTGACGGTCAGAGAACGTCAATTTTGGAGAAAATTATCTAAACGATTAGGCTTGAGCAATGATGGACGGGAGACGATGGCATGGACATACTGGCGATGAAGTGGACAAGCACGGTAGAGGGTAGAATAGTGACAGGTAGGCAGACACACATGTACAGGCGGATGTTTTGCTTTCAATAAATTTTTCGGTATCAAGGACCGGCAAAAGGTGGTTTCTACCTACACAACTTATAAGAAAGAAGAGGTAATTTCCTACATACAGGAGAAAGATTTGTCTCCTTCCTGAATATCAAAGAAACACATTACGACCTTTTCTGACGAAAAATCACATTACATTTCTTTCTCTTTACTATGAAACTATTTTACAAGCAAAAATGTAAAAAGACCTTAAACATTTGTAATATTTGAAAACCAAATTTTGCCACAAAACTACTTTCTCATGAACTATAAATATTAATTACTAGCCCTCTTGCACTAGCCCTCTTGCAACAAGAAAATTGAAGAAATTATTTGTTTGGCAATTTAAGAAAATTTTGAAATTGCACTACGAAGTCGTATTCAAGAATTTATCTCTGAAGGTGGCACCGCATGTTCAGTATTCAGTGAGTAGTGAGCGACTCTTGGCCGAATGCCAATTAGCATGGATGGGATTGCCTGCTATTTGCCGCGCAACAAGCATTTGGTACTCGCCCTACTCACGCGAGTCGGTGTTTTCGACACATCAAAGGAAACAAACTTTCGTCGGGCACATCAGCTGCTCGGGATTGGGCAAGCAGTAACTCCCTCTTTTCCGAATCTCGAATGTGTGGAGCAGCCTTGAGAAGTAAAAGAAGTTCTTTCAAATTTCAGTTACTTCAAATCTTCTGAGATCGACAGCAGAATATTGATTTCTTTAAAAAAATTGCGTGTGATTTAAGATTCATTTACGGATTTACTGGCAGACAGGTTGACAGAGTTTTTGGAGAAAAAAACATATTTTCGTTATCAGAGACACAATGAGTATTTCAGATCACAAATGTCATGAGGATGTATCATAAGAATAAATATTTCAAAATGCAATGTGTTTCAAAAAAGGAGTTTTGAAATTAATCACAAATTTAACTCAAAGAAATAAAAAAGGAAATACTTGTGTTTTGAAAAAAAAGTTAGAATTTCATAAATTACTATCCGAACTAGTGGTGGTACATAATGACAAACTTTCTCTCATTAGTCAAATTTCTAATCACTTCAACCAAGCTACTTTTCCAGTGTTGATCTGCCGTCTTTCCAGCTACAGCATCTTCCTGTCGACACCTAAAAGCCTTTTTTTTCAGATTTCTGTCCCATAATAGTGGAATTGAAATTTTGATTGATTGAACAATTTCAAGTCAATTGGTATGCCATACTTACTGATTGTGAAAGTTAGTGCAGGTTTTATCACGGGAGGTGACAGTGTGCTTATTCGACAGAATAGTCAGATCCGGCGCCTTCCTACACGTCATATTGCGAGGGTTTCCCCTCCAAGTATCTCCTGCCAATGGGTCTCCGCACCAACCGGGACAAACTCTTAGATCACTACAGGTCATGCATCGATTTGCATTTGATCGAATGGATACAATTGTACATGTCAAGTGGCGAATTTCACTTTATGAAAACCACATAACTGTAATGTATTAATGTATTTGAGGTACACTTGCGCATGACACAGATGGATTCAGAATCTGCCACCGCAACAATTGGATACTTGTATATTTGCGATAAGGTAAAAGACTAAAATAATTCCTTTTGGTGACGCGCAATAGGAAATATGAGGGTGCACTTTTTTTTTTTCAAAACATCCACTAAGACCTACGAAGACCTCTAAGAGCTACTCGTAGTCGAGAACAACAACCAGAGGCGAGAATAAAGATGTATTTACGTATAAAATTGAGTATGTTGCGCACTCTACCTTCCTGGAGGTAAAAATTTGTTCCCTGGTGTAATGTATAAAAATGTCCAAAATGTTAATATTAACGACGTGAGAGATATTAAAAATACGTATGTTTATTTTTTGAGATACCATAAGAATACATCCAAATGGAGTACTTGTCATGTAATTCAGTGCGTTAAGCACTATCTATAGAAAAAGTTTTAAGAAAAACAACCGCAACTGTTACTGAGCACTTACTGCTTGCAACCGTTACCGAGACAATGTTGTATGAGCTATTGTGAAAATAGACAAGTAACAGCTTATTTTCACCGAAAAGTTTTGAGTTTTTGAGAAACTTCATATGAAATCATTTGAAGCATGCCAGCATGTTGGAGTAATTTACTCATCCTAAAATGAAATGGTATATGTTTTTAATGTAATTTATGTAATATGACAATATTCAATAATTATTTAAGACTCTTCAATGTGTTAATTTCCAAACGTCTTAATACATTAGAAATTTGTCATTATTTCACGCTAAATTACGCTGAAACTATCCTTTAAATATTTGAAATCATTTCATAAACCTCATTTAAAAATCTACTTTTAAAGAACAGATTTCATTCAGAAGAAAAATTTATATCTTTAGTGTTATAGTTATGAGAAAACATCGAAAAAATTAACTTTTGGAATTTGTAAATATACAGAATATTCAATACAATTCTGACATTTTTACGGAATTTCAATACCCTTAAGTTGCTCTGTTAAAAATAATCGAACACTTTGAAATAATTTTTTAAAAGAAATATAATGTTCTTTTGGCTTCGTGTAAAGTACCCCCTACAATTAATATTCGTTTATTCCAAATTCCGCGTTTATTCCAAATTCAAGGGGCTGCAACGTCAGGCTCATCTTTCAAAGAATATCGGTTTGATGAAACTCTTGTTCACGGATTAGCCCAGCGTTTGCCAACTAAAATTATGAGAAATGATGTCGGAGCTCCGTTCCCCTCCCCGAGCGCCTGCCCGGAGAAGCGGAGCGAGGGAAAGCAGTGAGGAAGGGAGGGGTAGGCGGCGGACGCCGATAACGAAAACCAGAGGGCGTTTGCAAACAGACAAGTGCAGTCAGATTTAATGTTCTGGAGATCCTTGATACCGAACAAGTCTGTCTGCCTATCTGCCTGTCTCTGCCCGTCTTTCCGTCTGTCCGTCTGTCCGTCTGTCCGTCTGTCCGTCTGTCCGTCTGTCCGACTGTCCGTCTGTCCGTCTGTCCGTCCGTCCGTTTGTGGTCAATGCTAGTGCCTCAACCGTACAACCAATTTTCTCCAAAATGATATTCGTCGATCGATCTGAACAAACTCAAGCCTTTTGGAGTTTTAAACTGATATTCTGATTTTTGAGAGTAATTTATATAAAACCTCAAAAACTGTTTCGGAATTTTCTCACAAATAGATCGAATTTTTTTAATTCATTGTTTTTGGGGCGTCTTCCTACAACTATAACATTGAAGATTGTGATATTTTGTCTTGAAATCTTAAAAACAAATCTTGAAATAAGGCCATGCACAATTTTTCGAAAATGTTAGTAGTTTTTGCGTAATTGTGTGTAAAATTGTGTAAAAAAAAGCATTTTTTCTCAAAACGCCGCCAAGTTTTTTATTTAAATTTTTTACTCGTGTGTAACAAGGGACGATAGAAATATAGTGCTATTTCCATTTTCAGCAAACATTCCGTATTTCTGATAATGGCAACAAAAGTTAACGTTTCAAAACTATAACATTTCTAGGTAGAGATTGTTGTTATTTAAAAAGCCAGTTCTAAAATATCAGCTCTTGTAAGAAGGTAATGTTCAATTTTCTTAACGTCTAGTTTTGACGTAAGTTCTTGTTGAAATTAATACAAATTATTAAGAGAACATTTTTTCAAAAACTGTTCCAATATTTTTCTCTACATTTTTTCCAAGTATAAGGCAAGAAACACTTAAAAGAATGCTGTATGTCTTATATTGGTAAACATCTCTCAATTTGTTAAAATGCGTGATGTAAATATTGGTTCAGGGATGCACTCGCCAGGAGAGGTTTTTGATGATATTCTGATGGTCTGAAAATCACAGCTGGACCTTTTTTGCTGTGTGCATGGGCACATTTATCGTCTCAGAACATGACAATTTTGAAATGTGGCTGTGTTTGGCAACAGTATACTAGGTTTGTAAGCACTTCATATACTGGATGTCGAGATATTCATTCACAGTTATCCGACTAAAGAGGATAATGGTAGGACCAGTTGAATACAACGGTATAGCCGCCCAAATCAAAATGAAACCTCCCACATGCTTCACTGTAGGAACCAGGTGGGCCAGATTGTTGGCGTGTTTTGGGGTTCTCAAAAATAAACCCTCCTGTTTATAAAAAACAGCATAAACGATGATTTATTAAACCATACAACATTCTTACAGTTATCAAGTAGTTTTATGATCGTATGGAGGGTTCTGCAATTGCAGCTCTTCCATAAATGTTAGTTTGGCAAAGCTCCCGCCGTTTTGTTTGTGTGGAAACAGTACAACTCAAGTGGGTATTGAGCTCAGCAATCACTTTTATCGCGGATTTTGTTCGTTTTCTGGCCCCAAACCTTTTTAATTTTCGTCTGTATCTGTCAGTTAGCTTCGGCTATCGCCGGCTATTCCCCTTCGCTGATTTTACCATGTTTTTTGGATGCTGTCAGTATCGTGGACTCTGTTCCTCGTGAAACATTACACAGTTCGGCTGTTTTCATCACATATGCTGACCGCGTAACAACGATTTGCCCTCTTTCGAAGACTGAGAGTTCACACATTTCACCGATCGCTTGTGTACACTGTCGCAGACCAAAGCCCATAATACGCTGCGATATAATCTTTATATCGTGGCACTTCAATTGTGTACTGCACCCGCGTTGCAGAGTTTACTCGTCTGCAGTGGTTCCAACGTGCCAAAAGATGGCATGGTGTTTACATTATTTTGTTCAAATCCTATATCTCGAATAATTAAAAGATATTAATGGAAAGAGGCTGAGGCAAAACTGAAAAGCTAGTTCAGACCAAAGAGATTAGAAAACAAACTTGTGCGATAAAGTGTGTGCCATTGTGCGATAAAGTGTGTGCCATTTTGTACCACCGCTAATGACCATTGTTCTAGTTTAGAAAGTTACGCGAGGCCTTGCGTGGGTGCTTGTACAATTGTTTTATATGAAGGGAGTTCTAGGTGTAGCCCTTAGTAGCATGTATGCTATCTCGGTTTATTTGCCATTGTTCTGGGTAAGGAGTCAATTATTCTATTACACACGCACTAAAGTTGCACATGATCTCACTACGGTCAGGGCTCGAGGTTGTAGAAGGATTAAGGTGTTGATGGGTTTGAAGAAAGGCTTGGAATACCCCCTTAGTTTCTGACCGGCAGGTTTTAGCCGACATTATGTCAAGCATTCTCGCACCCGTCCACTGTGATCGGTAGTTCTCTTTTGTTTTTCATTCAATACCATATGAATGTCGGAGTAATACCATAACAAAACGGCCACGGAACGCGCCGCGTCTTTCCTTGCTCTTCCTAGTTCCATTCTCTCCCCTGACTTGCTCACACACTTTCAAGCGTTACGCTACTACTCAAGTCGGGATATCTGTCGCGGGCGTAGAGCTTGCCTCAACTGGAGCGGTACTCTGCTGGGAGATATACCTAGTGTGGAAGCGCCCCGCAAGCCGACGTGAAGTCCGGCGCGTACCTCACTATCTAGCGGAGAAAGAATACCGCCACTTGCCGTCTCCTGGGGTACGACATTCACTACACTGGTGGGTCTAATGACCATCAGTGCAGTCAGAGAAGTGTCCGTAAATTGCAGGTAGTCTATGAATACCTCCACGCTACAAAACACAATGAACACATACGTAAGGCGTGTTTCGAACCTAATGCTTTAGTGTTGGCGCCTGCGCCAAACCCTTGTGAGACGAAGCTTTCAACACGACCGTACTATTTGTAAATAATAATAATAATAATAATAATAATAATAATAATAATAATAATAATAATAATAATAATATTTATCAATAAAGACTGAAGGGCGTTGCGTTACAGCGCGATAATCTCTGAATGTACTGGACCAATATTGCTGAAAGTTATACGCTAACTTCTTTTGAAGGTCAGGGGTGCTATAGGCTATGATTTACAACCATAAACCTTACATATTCACAAAATAATTTCTTTTCTGGACTTTTTTCGCCAAGTATTACATCACAGATCCAAGTGTGCATCAGTGTTCAATTGTTTAGCTGCGCTCCACCAGAGGATGACGACTGAGGTCTACGATTAAGTTCACTAATGCACTTAATTGCCTATTTATAGGAAATAATATTTGTTTATTTTCACTGTCAATTGTCTAATACAAAATCTTTATATTTAAGAATGATTCTGTTTTCTTCACTCTATTTATAAAAGTAACTGGGATATTAATTTTAATTGCATCTAGGCGTGAATGTATTAAGTGTAGAAGAGAGAAGTATATTTAGTCACATATGAAATGTTTATAAAACAACATTTTGCTGATGGATATTTGATATTGTCGTAAGAAGGTATGAAAGCACACATGTGTTCTATGTGAAATAATTATTGATTTCGTTGTAGTACATTAAGTGAGATTATTACGTACGTTGCACAAGAGAAAGTAAAATCTATTATGAATGAAATACGTGTGAGGCTGAAGCTGTGGCAAGTCGATGAATTTTTGTAGGAAAGAGTTTTATTATTTATTAATGGAGAAAGCGTATGTATCTTTAGCTGGGGAAGAAATTATTATTTAAATAGATGAAAGTAAGTTCGGCCAGAAGAAGTATAGTTGAATATAAGACAAATGAGAAATGGAAGGAATTGAATGTGTACCAACATTGATTATCAAGGTTGTTGAAAATAATACAAATAAGATTACTTTAGATAACAGGAAAACTTTGGTCAAGCTGGGATTCACAGTGTGATTTCATATTTTTGAAGATAATTATAATTGTCTAAGTGGTTACTGAGATCTTTCCGTCTCCTATTATGTATCAATAACCCTAAAACGCACACTCGAATTCAATTAAAAGCACTTTATTTATGTTTCAATTGCCTCGGCCTGATCAGTTCCAAAGTCAGTTCCAAACTTTTCTATATAAATACGCGAGAAAAAATATGATAAATAATAAGTTTTACAATGTGGCAAGTGGTTGAAAGTTTGGGAATAATATAGAAAATTCCACAAAAATAATATGTGAGAACATGTATTTCATTTTTTTTAGTTTGAATTTTTTTAAACTGAGTGAAATTGTAATTTAAAAAATATAACATTTTTAGTGAGAAATAGTTGGAGGAAGATATACAGGTGAGTATTTCGAGATGGGAGCAAGACAGAGATAGGTTTGGAGAAACGGAGCGGGGATACAATAGAATAGATACAAGTAGGCTTTGCGGGGAGGGAGAAGAAGAAGAAGAAGATGATGATGATGATGATGATGATGATCTTAAAGTGTTTGCTAAGAATGAAGTGATTTACTCTCAAATGCTCTCTGTCGTGAATGACTTTATCAATGACATTTGCATGAATTTTGGTTTTGACTCGCAAAAAACAATTTAAAGAGTGGCAAAGTGACAACGTCCGAGAGCATTAAAGTTGATATGCACTCTGTGATTCAAGATCTTGAATCATCTACAAGTACAAATATCTGGGCATTGAAGAATATGAAAACATCCTGAAAGACAATGAAAGAGAGAATTCCCAGGGAGTATTACTGAAGAGTGGGACTTGTCCTGCAGTCCGCTCTGAACACCATGAATAAAACTTGGTAGCTTGCCGGTGCCTAAAGTCGAATACAGTTTCTTACTAGTGGATTGGACTGAGCAAGACATACGAATCATGGAACGAAAAAAGAGAAACCTGCTCACATTGCATCATGTCACCCACCCTCGAGCTGATGAACATAGACTTTGTGCCGTGTGAGGAAGAAGGAACAGGCCTCAAACAAATTGAAGTCTCCTGGCACATTGCAACAGTCGGGAGGGAAAAGTATGTCAGTCATCAAGATGACCCACAAATGCAGTTGATAATATATGACCGACGAATGGGAAACAGAGGCATTGTTAGTGTAGCAAGAAGCATTGCGAAGAAAACTATGCAAGACATGCAGAATAACACAAACACTGGACTTCTGGTGTTACTAAACACGAAATCTGAGACAAGAAACAGGAGCTCATGGTGTTACAAATCAGGAAATGTGAGTCTCATAAAATGTTCAAGAAATCGTGTAGAGGCGAACCACTCCATGGACAGTATCTACAATGAATGGACAAGGTGCAGATCAATATATTTATCAATCATTTTAGTGGCTGAAAAGGGGAAGAATGAAGTCAGAATCGAAAGCAGTTCTAACTGCTGCCCAAGATCAGGCGTTAAGAACACGACATTATGATAAAGCGGCTCTTAAAATTTACCGAGATGATAAATGTTGCATTTGCCAGGAACAAGTATAAACCATTGATCATATCGTCTCATCTTCTCCAATTCTAGCGAAGACCGAATATTTGAAAAAAAACACGACAGGGTGTGTAATTACCTGCACTGGCAGATCTTTACCTCCCTCAAAGGTCCAAAACATGTCTCACATGGTATGTACACTCACCAAAACCGGTGACGTCTGTTGGACTCAATACAATATTGAACGACCAAGAAATTTAAACGGATCCCACGATAGCCGCAAACAAACCGGATATTGTTATCCGGGATTTCGAGAAAAAAATCTTGCCTATTTGTAGATCTGGATATGCCTTGCGATCTAAACATCGTAAACAAGAAGGCATAGAAATGTCTTAAATACTTGAAAGTATGCATGTACTTTGGCACAACAGCTCTTTACGAGCTGTACCCAACCAGACGTCTTAGATACAAGAGTTTAGAAATCGAGATCAGCAGAATGAGGGGCGTAAAAGCACAGTCGTACTGTGTAGTCATCAGAGCTCTGGGATTTTCTGCGCCACATTTGTGTTTGAACTTGCCTAAACACCCAGGTCAGTCAAAAGACTGAATAATTCTAGAAATTGCTTTATTTAGAGCAGCCCACATTTTGCGCAAAGTATTCTAGAGGCACCGACAGTCCCTAAATCTGCTCCTTAGGTAGTTGGTTGCCACCTGGGGTAGATTTTATATTCAGCCGACTCATAACATCTTTAGTGGTGATGCAGAGGAAAATAATAATAATAATAATAATAATAATAATAATAATAATAATAATAATAATTGTAATAATATAGCAATTTCAGTAAAATGGATATTTTTGTTGGATGTTTGAACTATAACGTGCTTTGAAACCATCGCAATGACGTTTGTCAGTATTCGTTCTCACATCAAGTACGTAAACAAAGTAACTTTTTACTTTCCCGTATACGTACGTATATTTGGAGTAGTACACGGATATTAGGTAAAATTCAGTAATGCTGCGGAAAATCGATTTCAAAATTTCAACAGAAATACACGTTTTGGGGTCCCCTGATACCGAAAAATTGTTTATTCAAAACGTCCGTCCGTTCGTTCTACTATTAGGAAAATATGAAGAAAATTCCAACACAAAAAAATACTTCTGGTGGCGATATATGGCAGCTAGCAAGAGTATGTGGAAAGTCTGAATAGCTAGCTGAGACCAAAGGAAATAGAAAACTAACACGGGAAGGTCTGGTCCATTCAGTAGCACCACTAGTTTTACAAATTTCTTCTTCTTAGACAATAGTCTTTCAAAGATTTGTCAATTATATTTCTGGAGTGGCCGTCCGTAAGTTACTTTAAACACTAATAACCATGCACTCATTAATAACGTACTATTTCTGACAAATAATTCTATAGAAAATGTAATGAAAAACATTCACAGAGTGCTGTTTAACGTCTCCCTGTATGCACTCCCTGCATAAGCACATTGAAGAATGAATAATTCTTGTGTATCAGGAAGTGGCCAAAAAAAGCGTTCTATTAAGCATGGTGCCCTTTTTGAGAGAAAATTAAACAAAATCAAAAATTGCCTATATTTCCCGCAAAATCACGCAGTATATACTCAATTTTTCAAAAAATTGCAGATTTTTTTTAACTTTTGCAATTTTTGAAAAATAAGGTTTTTTTTAACGAAGATGAAACTTACACATTCTCTTAAACGATCTTCTCACTATTCAAGAACAAAGTTTCATCAAAAATATTGACACCATTTTTTCAAAAAAATTTCAGAATGTCCCAGGATCTTTATGTAAAGTACCACCTAAAATTAAAATTTCTGTTTCAATTTCACAAGGCTGGGACATCCATATTGATAGGGTAATATCAATTTGGGATAAATAGTCTGAACGGTTTATTAGCGAGCGTTATTCACAAACGGACAGATAGACAGTCCCTCAGACGCTTTGCCGTCAATCCTTATTTCGGTACCAAAGACCCATAAAACATGGATTGTGGCTACACCACATGTTACATGCAGTAATTTATAAGGTAATGCCACCTAGTGTGGAATACGTTCCTAATGTGAAATACCAAATTATCGGGCTTGTAATGAGTTGACGTCTGGTGACAATATTTTAGAAATTACTAGGAAGAGGCCCCTGCTGCAGCGTAGAAAATGTTCGACAGCAAAACATTCGTCCGTCTGTGGCCTACGGTAACGCCTAAACTGTTCAGCTGATTTTCACCAAAGTTGATATTCCTCTATCTATCTGAGCGACCTTGTGGCTTTTGTGGTTTTAAACTGAAGTTTTTATTTTGGAGGGTAATTTACATAAAACTTTATAATTTCCAAATTTTCTTAAAAAAGTGTCCAATTTTTTACTTAAACTTTGTCCTCGGATAGCATGAAGAAGTCGTAAGAGAATAATAGGGGTCTGACTTTTGTTGCAACCAGATTATTTTTAAAATTACTAACGTGAAATTTTTTGAGGCATCTTCCTACAACTATAATATTGAAGATAGAGATTTTTTGTTTTATTGAAATCTGTTCCTTAAAGACAGATCTTGAAATAAGTTCATGCACAATTTTTTGAAAATATGTGTAGTATTCGCGAAATATTTCGCAAAATATAGACATTTTTTAATTTTAAAATCTTTCAATTTTTTAAAAATTTTCTCTTTAGGTGTATCAAAGCAAGATAAAAAAGGTGCTATTACCTTTTTCAGCAAACTCCCCTTATTTTCAAAATTTGAAAGAAGTTAACATTTCAAAACCAGAAAGTTGAAGATGGTTTCTGTCTTTGGCGAAGTCTGTTCCAAAAAAATCAGCTCTCTGAAGGTCATGTATAGTTGTTTTTGTAGAAACGAGTAGTTTTCGCGAAATTTGGGTTTGAAATTAATGCAATTTATAAAAAAACATTTTCTCAATAAAATAAATTTTCCATTGTTTCCCTTGGATATAAGAAGTGTCGCTTAAGACAATGGAATGAGTCTCATCGTTGTTAAACTCACTCAATTCCGAAAATTGCACATTTTAAATTAATACGAGAAAGTGTGTCCTGTGGTAGCTCCACTAGTTTGTTTTCGTTTTTAGTTCTGATTGAGGAATTCATTTAAGGAGTATTATTAAAATTAATGTTATTAAACAAATTAGTTTGCTTCTCTTTTATGTTTTGTCGCAAATTTTTATTTTCATTTTATAGTCCAATTTGTCCTGAAGATTCGTATAAATTTTAAAACTCAATTAAAATTCATATACTATATGCAAATTCGCATTTCTACTTAATGAATCACATTTCTGGAAAAACTTCTAATTCGATTGTGTCATGGATTCATAAGGCTCAATAGATGGGGGGGGGGGGTAAATGCTAAAGCTATTCAAGTCGAACCACAATGATAATTATTTTTTGAATAATGTTTTTCAAAAGTACGATTCTCTATGAATTCCATACAATTATTGGCAAAACTTTTGGAATCTCACTCAATGTATATAAAATTAAAAGGGTTCTAAGTAGCGTTTTACGGTACATACTATTAGTACTGTGGTTCCAAGACACTTTCTGCCCGAGGAGAGATATTGATCATTTTTTCATCTTCGAGGAAATTTGGAACGTTTATTATAGACAAAAACATTAACTCTGTGGAAAATGAATCCCTCTATTACTATATTTCAATCCTTTAACATAAATATACTAGATATCTGCCATGTTCCATTCATGAAGGTCTTTTCAATTAGTTTTTTTTATTTGTTTATAGTCACGTATTTGCATCGCCGCCTTTAAAGTTTGTTTTATGTTTCGAATTTAATTGTTTGCTGCAGAGAATATAATTACAAGTAATTATTAAATGATACGGAAACAGTATGCGACCACGTGCGGCACACGTGGTCTTATATCGCGCAGCAAAGTTCACGAGTCCGCTGGCCGAGGGCAGCACCCCCGTGTGATTCCACTGCTGGCCGCAGGAGGCTCTGATGCGCCCAGCATCCCCTTCGGAGTTGCATCGGGCGCCGGCAGGCAGTGCTACCGCTGCCGTGGATGTCTCCACCGTGATGGCAACATTCGCCCCTCTAAAGGTAGAGAAGGAAATGTGATGCAGTAGCCCGCTCTGACGAAATGGGTATATGAAATTGTGATTTTCGTGGAGTGATTTTTACGTCGCCATACATGACTACGAAAGCCATTTTGCATGGAAATGAGCTGAAAATAACTTCACACATTTCTTGGTGATATGTAGTTCATTTCAGTTTAGTCTTTACTTTCTACTCCAAGAAAATAGGGTAAACGGACTAAATTTCATTAATTTTGACACAATCATTTCTGCTACTAAAATTAGTGTTTCACATATTTACCTAAAATATTACTCATCTTCCGTATTAATTAAAACTGAACCGTTATTTTAAAATATATATTTTCCGAGTACATAAATATAATTTTATAAATATAAATTATAATCGGAATAGTATATAACATTTTTTTAAAAAAATTGAGGGGTTTACATCCCTAAACAGAAGTCTCCAAACGTATTTTAGGTAGACCTCATTGACCAATTTACAAAGATATTACCTGATAATTATTAATGATGATTCTGAAATGTCTGACAAATATAATCAGTGGGTTTTAATTACCGTTTTATTAGTAATGTCAGTTTCTAAAAATGGGAGTTTGCCTGGCAAGTAAAGCGTACGAAGTACGTGGTAAGGTGACACTGTGAATGGATGTTGTACCCTTAATGATGTGGTTTCCGAAACCCATAAGATACTTCATCTTGACAAAGATTTAACTTCACCTTTACCATTGCAAAAAGTTAAATATGTACTTTTACGATTACTACTATTTGACATTGACACTTCTTCGCAAAAGGATGGGTGATAAACTCTCAGAGCCGTGACCACGTATTCATAATAATGTGATAGACAATGTTTATGCGTTTAATTTTTTTAAATTTAAAATATATTTTTTTGAAGAGAACTCAAAACAGGTTATTTTATGTGTCTAGAGGACGAACATTTAAAATTAGGATATAATGTTGAATTCGACTTTAGAATAATCTTTAATTACAATGCATATTATTTTATAATCATGAATTGACTGGTGTTGAGTTGATATTTTAATTTTATTTATGATAAAAGCCTTTTTCATTTTCTCTGATACCAATTACACTTTTCTGAGGTAATAATAGATATTTTCTGAAATAAAACGTACATTTCTGTTGAATGTTTAAATATTTCCCAAAGCAACTAGTAGCAACACAAGTAAAAACCATCATTACTGATAAATGAATTTTGGGCTTGAAATAAATCCAGTTTTTTATACGTTTATCGAAGGTTCAAACTGCAGGTTAATTGCTGCGCCTTATGGTATAAGTCTCGGAATAAGGAATTTGTTTATTACATTATTTCAAAAGAGAAAGAAAGACGGCAATGAAATATCATTAGTTATGTAACGTCTACAAGGAAAATGAATGCAGATGCTTCTTCGAACCGATTGAAGTTTTTGCAGTGAACTGAGATGGTTGAGTGTCAACAATCTTTTTTATTGCAATGTCGCAGACTGGGAGATCCTAAGGTTCGAATCCCATCGGCGGCACATTTTCGACACTACCTTCCCACCAACCAACACTACCACAGCTAGGTCAAATTCGATCGCTGGCTTGGGGAGAATTGTGGAGTTGGCTTCCGTGATTGATGGTTTGCCGCTGTTTCTCGGATCAATAACATGCGAATGCCGGAGCAGAACCCTAATAAACAGGTCATTGACCGTACGCGTTCTTTCCTTCCTCATTCTTAGCACCTATCCCCTCACACATACACACATATTAACACTTCATGAGTTACACTAACACTCATATCAGAAGACTCGTCAGGAGGTTCGAGGTTTTCCGGCAGGTCAGTATCCACTGGAGGAGATAACTGGAGAGGAAAACCCCGGAAGCCAACGAGGAGATTGGAAGTCGACCTCACGTTCAAGCTGAGAGGAACATTGAATATTCTTGAAACATTAAATAATCACTCACGCAAAATAATTTTACAAGCATTGCGTTACAATGAAGTTATCTCCTTGACATTATATTTTTTTAAATCTATATGCGCAAGGTAATTTGCAGATGGTGGTATTATTCGTGAAAGTTTGTGAACAACATGACAGCCTCTTTCAATGTGAAATTATTCAGATCCGCATAAATATCAAAGTATTGTTTTGAGACTTTTTTCCAATCTAAGCAAAATATTCGATTATTCTTATAAATATAATTTAATTAGCATTAACGTCTGCAGCATAAAAAATATTCCTCATCCAAATCCAAAATTGTTTCCCAAAAAGTAGCACGCAAAATGTTCAAGATGAACACACGAAATACTCTCGTATACCTCTGCATATTATATATAATATTAAATATTTTAACAAAAGATCTTCACAAATGCTGTATTAATATGGTACAGGATACATAGTACAACGGTTCTTTACATACTATCAAGAGCGTAAAAAGTTCCAGCTCCATAATGTGACACGTACGTAGCTAAATATTTAATGGCAGGCGGCCTCTTGTTTGGAGCCTTCTTGTGGCATGACGTCAGCTGCGTCTTTAATAGCTCTGCTGTGAGTGAGAATTCAGTTGGCACGCGCATAATGAATATAGGTGAAATAACACAATCAAATATTTGTGTTTTTCAGCCATAATAAAAACTGTTTGGGGATTTTACCTGTGTTACTGGGTATCAAACGAAACCATAGGCACATCTCACATTGTCAGAAACTGCATTGCTATACAATGTGTCCAGACTTACCTGCATAAAATAATAGCACCGTATGCATCATCTGATGTTGGAAATGTATATACAAAATGTTTGTGGAAAAAGCTTAAATATAATGAAAAACCCACTATTTTCTTCCATGAAATAGTGTGCACATTTTTTGACTCTCATTTTTATAAGCAATTATTCAAATAGTTTTATTAGACTTAAAACTTAGTTGAAAAGGTATTAGATTAACAAATCATAAGTAATGAATATATTTGTTTGTGATTTAAGATTATATTTGTGTATATACATGTTCATAGTGATCGAATAGAATATTTTACTAATGAGATGGATACTTCTGATAAGGATGCTTCCATAATTTGTGTATAATGTTTTGAAACCCTTTATTCAATCAATGCAAAACAGGTCTTTTCTGGGGGCTATTTTTTTAAAATCAAGATTCATAAAAAGGAAGGTTTTAGAAAAGTGGAAATTAAATTAAATTATTTGACAGTTTTGGCTTTCTTTATTTGTATTGTTTTACATCTAATCAGATTCTCCAAAGAAAATTGGTATCTCATTTGATAAGAACAATCCACTGGAATATTTCAGAATAAATTATTTTTCTACATACTTCCCCGCATTTTTAGTTTTCTGGTAAATTCGAGTAATTTTACATGTATACTAACCACACAATTAATACTTTGCAAAATCACAAATTGTACGAAATTTTAATGTTCAATATTCGGTTCGGCAGATTTCTAAGGGTATACTCATACACCTCATTACTGTACGACTTTTGACATTTAGCTGACCGTGTTGTTAAAAGTGGAATGCTCAGAAAATATTTGAAAGTCTGAAGCATGGTTTAGGGCAGAACGTTGCCCCTCCTGCGTTCTCGCCCCCGCTCTGCCAAAGCGGCGACGCGCCCCCTGCCGGCCGGGGCGAGTCGATACGCAGCACCCCCAACCTGGAGAGAGTTCACAGGTCTGCCGGTAGATGTCGTTGAGGGTAGTTTCGTCCCTTCTGCCAGGATGCAGCATCTTCAGCCCTTGCCATCTGCTCAGCTTGCAGTCTTCGACAGGTGTAGCCAGAGCACGTTTTCTTATTATAAGATTGTGAACATATGCCGGTTTTTAGATTTGAATATATTTTTTTTTAATTTCACAATTTTATGAATATTTGGTTTTATTTACGAATAATGAGATAGACGTGATAGTTAATGTGATGTGATAGATTGCTGAATTTGCTTTGAATTTAATCATAATTGAATCATAATTTTTTTATCCGTGAAAATTAATTGTGAGTTTAGAAACGGTATAATAAATTGCCCAAATTGTCATAAACGTTTATACAATTCGGATACTTATTCATAGTTTCTAGTTAATATTTAATACTAGGGTTTTGAAGTAATCTTATGTAGTATAGTACTTTTAAATTTCAATTTCCAATAACTAATTCGATAATTTGCCTTCTTTCCTGTAACAGGATGCATATCAATATCTAAAAATCGACAAATAAATATAAATTTTAAATTCTGTATAAATGAAAATGTCTTCATTAGAAAACATAATGTCTGCTGAACACTATGCCTATAACATATCCTCCGCAGAATATCCTGTTTCTACCACTGAGACAAATACTTGGTACGTAAAGGTAGCTTTTTAATATAATGTGAAAACCGATATTAATATTGCCCTTACCCAATACGTAGCTACTTATTTAAGATAATTGATAACTATGTACAGTATAATGAACTTACTGACAATGTGATCGTATAAATACCACATTATGACTGTACGCTGATATCTGCACTTCCTACAGCTAGTCACTCCTCGTATGCAAATTTATGTCCTCGTTCTTTCAGCACCTCAAGATAGCAAGAAGAGAATACTAAGTGTTCATTAGACTCCGAGCAGAATGGCCGACGCTGTCCAGTTCGCTCTGAAACTCGTAAACGTGCAGGACAAGATAGTCTTTTGCAATTAGGAGGCCTATTCATGCAAACTCGAAAGAGACCGTATACGGCGCGAGACGAACTGTGCGCGTACCCAGGAGCTGGCGCCCCTTCCTGCCGGACGGGTCTCGTAAACGACCGCGGGCGAGATATTAAGCGCTCGATACTGCCGTTGCCATCCCCTCCTCCTTCAGCCCACCCCCCCACATCATCTGCCTACGCTGCGAGCTCCAGCCTCACCACCTCCTCTTCTTCGACCACAACGTCTGAATGATTCTCCAATGGCGCCCTTGATCATAAGTCATCGCTACCATTAGTCTCTTGGCGGCAGTGCCCGCACTCGTCGTGGCGTCGCCGTCGCCCCGTCCCGCCCCGCCCGCGGCCGCCTTCGCCTCCCGCCTGGCACCCGAACACCCATAAAACCCTCGCGACTTCCCGTTTTATGTTGGGTGCGCGTGGCCCTTGGCTTTACGGCCGCCCCCGGCCGCGCCGTGAATGGGGCGGGGGCAGCGGGGGCAGCGGGGGGGCCGGGGGCGGGGGGCGGCGTCCCCCCGGTCGCGGCGGCCGCGGCTCCGCGAAATTCCAGGCCCGCCGCGTTATTGTTTGTTGTCCCCCATAAATCCCCCCAAATTTCGTTTTAATTTGACTATGATGGGCCCCCGCTCGCGGAGTCGGGGGACCTTATAAACACGGTTTAACAGCCATTAAAAAGGGCCGTATGATTGATGCTGATAGGATTGTGTAAACCGTTCCCAAAAGACCTGCCGGGGCCGGGGTCCGGGAGGTGGGGCGAAGGTGGGGAGGGGTGGGGGGCGGGCCGAGGTCCGGAAGGGGTTGTTTAATGGGCTCCGCGGCGGCGTCTGCCGGCGCCGTTGATGGCTCGTAAAGCGCAGTTGGCGCGCGAGTGCGAGCGCCGGCGCCCCCGTGGACGCGAGTGTCCAGCGGACTTCTTCCCCCCCCCCCCCCCCGTCCCTGCGACCTGTCACTCTCGAGCCTTTGCGGCCGACTTATAGTTTCATTCAGGAATGTAGTGAAGATTGATTTTGGCTGGGCATGCTAAGATTTACACTCGTTCATCTACAACTCTGTAGCAGATTTGGTACAAATCTTTCGAGATCAGACTTTCCCTTTATTAATAGCCCATTTTCGTTTTCTCTACAAGACTGAAGTTTCTCCTAACATTTACAGCATAATAAAAGAATACTTGGGTGAAAACCGGCATTTTAAAGACATTACTTGTAGCTAGTATTAATGTCTAATAAGTGCCTTGGAATCTGTGTTATTTTATATCCAGTACGTCTCGTGTAACTTCATTTCTATAATCATGATTACAGTGTGTATTGGATTATCTTTATGGTCATCTGTCTAAAATTGTCAGTAAAACTTTAAAGCCTAAAGAATAATTTCTTATCGCAACAATAAAATTCTTATTATCAAGATAATTTATCAAAAAATAAAGTTATTATCAAGTTCTTTTCTGCGTCAAAACCGTCAAAACATGTTAACCACGGCATGCAGAGATCACTCAGGAGGATGATCCTTAGCAGACTGACTTCAAATGGCGCGGATTTAAATCTAGTCTAAGGCACGGTTGTGTGTTTCCGTTGTGACTTTTTAGCCCTCGCAACCACCGCATGTTAGCTTTGCACTCTTCGCTTGTCTGGGTCTGCCGCAAGGGTTTGGAGCATTTGATCCCAAGTACGCATTACATCCGGGCTGTAGGTTCAAATACCGCATCAAGCATGAGCGTTGTCTATAGTGTCATGTCGTGTATTCCTAGAACACCATGTTCCACCTTTAAAACTAAATTTTCTGTAATTTCCTTCTCTTTTCTTGTGCGTTGCGTGAGACTGAATAAGATTATTGTGCACGCCTGAAGGGCTTCGGGTTGCAGCATCAGCGTCATCTAGGAAGAGCCCTTTCCCTAATTCAGGCCTAAGCGCATGGAGCTACGCTTGTCCACTGTAGTGTGAGTCGTGAATAACAGATCTAGGCTCACGAGTATCTTTGTCGCTATATAAGGACTAGTAACCATGGTTACTGCACTTGGAGAAACTTTCAGCTGGGATCGTCTGTTAGGGCCTGTTGGCACCGAAAGGTGGAAGATTGTAAAACATGAATTCATGACTAGTTGTTTATTTTTAAATTGCTCTTTATATCATTTTCAAAATTGAAAAAAACATTAAAAATGAACTTTAACATCAACAATAACAATGTCGGAAATGATTTTAAAATTCAGAGATTTGTTTCAAAGCCGGATTTTTTTTCAATTGAACTGTTATTATTGAATTATTAATTATTAGAACAGAATTATACTGTTCAGACGTTTGTTCACAGAGGAATACTTTTACACTTCTTAGCAATACTGTCACTTCATCTCATTTCAGATATTTTCTCTTATCCAAATTCAATATTCAGCAAGGCAGTTTGCAATCTGCACTGTACTGCACTGCCATACACTTCTCAGAATTTGCACTTGTACAGAATCTTTCAATATACATTGTTTATAAAGACTAAAAATAATAAATAATATATAGTTTACATCAGATCTAAATTATTTCTTGACATTCGTGCAGCATTGGATTAATTTCGTCCAGTATTTATTCGTCAGATTTGGAGGAGAGTATTTTGTAATACGTGGCCTATTTGCTTTCATTGTTTAGTAAGGTTGTTTCTCCCTTCCATTTCAACATTCTTTCTTAATTGGACTCTGAATTTAACACTAATGTATTTATCCACTGCGCTTTGAATAAAGTGCAAATCGCTGATATTTTTCTTTGTGATAAAGTTTTCTTATGTATGTGGTCTGTTTTCCTCCAGAGAATTTATATGCGGTCTTTGAATTTCATAGAGGTTTCATCTTAGAAACATTTAATTTATTTAACGTCAAATAAAAAGAACAAGTCGTAAGGATCCCAGCAATCTGCTCATTATTCAAAAAATGGCCGATTAATCAGCGTATACGTAAAACAATCTTCCTTACTACAAATCGGTTTATTTATCCATGATTCAGAGCCAGTAATTGCTATTACAAGTACCAAACTTTAATTCTGAATGCATACCAAGCCATAAATAGTAGACATAAGGAGTTTATGAAGTACCTCCGAAAGAACAGTTCTTTAAGAAGCAATAAATATTTTTTCTACTTTTCAAGGTGCATTGAATCATAGTTTCGATATTTTGCCAAAGGGTTAAAAAAGCTTATTCTGTATGTACTGTAATGTTTTGTTATTTAATTTGTGGGATAATACATGATTATTTGAATGTTGCAATATTTTATTTGTAGTTTTTAATGTCTTGCTAAGGAGATGAGCGAAACTTATTTAATGCTTCCCGAAAAAACTACGAATTTCAAGCATAGTAACTTACTACAGGGCCCTGGTAATCAAAAAGTGGATAAATCCGGCTGCTAAATTTAGAAACAAAAATTCCCTAACACATAGTATAGCCTGAATCCATATTTTGAGGATCCTTCATACCTGAAAATCGATTGGCGGCAAAACGTCTGTCTGTCCGTAAACAAAGCTTGTGGTTAAACAGTTCAACCGACTTCTCCAAAATTGATATTCCCCTATTGATCTGGCCGATTTCGTGGCCCCTTGAGTTTTAAACTGATATTTTAATTTTGGGGGATACATCACATAAAGGCCCTGGGGCATTTTCAAAATATTCAAAAAAATGGTTCCATCGTTTTTGACTCGTATTTTTTATCTGATAGTGGGAAGAAGTTTAAGAGAATGGTGCATATCTCGTGTTTGTTAAAAACGTTGATTTTAAAAAAATTGAAAGGTTTAACATTTTTTCGGAGTCTGCTTACAACTAAAATATTAAAGATAGATTGTTTCCCTTAATGAAATCTGTTCCTTAAAGATATATTTTGAAATACGTTCATGTACAATTTTTCGAAAATGAGTACTTTTCGCGAAATTGTGCGTGAAAAAACGAGCGAGAAAGTAGGTGTTGCTTTAGAAACACTAGTTTCTATTACTTTTTTGTTCGATTTCATAATTTTACTTTTATTCTACTTTTTTATTATCACGTGAATTGTGTTATTGTTTTATTTGCACGGTGTACACAATTTTGTATTGCTGACCCATTTGACATGTTATTCATTATATTCCAAAATATTCTGAATTACTTGGTTCTTGCAATCACCTGTTTAAATATGTTCGTTTCCGGACCCAAAACTTCTATGACGTTTGTTCGTATCGTGCATTCGTATTATTTAGTTTTTCCAATTCTGAATTATCATCGACTTTTCTACTTACTTTATTAAATTTTATTTTTAGATTTTGATAATGTCATTCCCATCATGGTTGTGGTTTTTTGAGTAAAGACAATTGCGAAATACATTAACCGGAGTGGATTTTAATTTACATTCCCTAAAGTAAAAAGTATAGTTCTGCCCTCGAATTTTGATGTAATATTTTTTTTGATGACGGTTGACATGGCTTTGTAGAAGTGCAAGCCTAATGACCTGAGCCTCATCTTTCATGAAGGCTATTGTGTTCTTATTACATATTATTAACAACTTTTAGTCCTTCAACCTTTTCCCATGTCGTGCACCTTTTTTCCATTTACAAATATAGTATAAGTATGTTTACAAATACAGTATAAGTCTGATTTTCATTCTAACCCGTGAACGTTCGAAAATTATAAGTTTGAAACTCCCGCGCATATTTGCAATGCTGTAGCTGAATAGTTGGATATAATTGGCACAAATATTTGTAAGGCATACAGCATACATTAATAAAACGAGAAAGAACGTACCGACGCACAAAAAATGGCTTGTGATTTTGGCCTCACATTAGTGATTTTCATGTAATTGAGGTCGCGACTGAGTTCACATCAGGTCGCAATACGATAATAACAATGCCGTGACAGGCGGTTTGAGAAGTCTGTACTGGGATTATGATCGTTAAACGACAATTTTCTCTCTGTATGAAACGGAGTTTTAAATTGTTCAGTTTGTGTTGATGATTTATCTTCTTTTTTTTCATTTCTGTTTTTTCCTTTTTTTAATCCTTTGCATGTCGTCATTACACACGAAGTAATTCTCCTTGAAAGAAGTCACTTTTGTCATAACGTCAATGCCTTTTAACCCTATCGGACAGGGACTCAGCGCCGTTATTATCCGAGCAATAATGTACTACATAGAGTGGCCTAAGCGCGTACATCTTTGCAGCAAATAGAAGCCATGATTTTTGCAATCAAAGCAGCGCCCTATGAAGAAACAGTATTCTAGTATTCCGTTTTGCGCTAGTTACGGCCAGGTGGGTGCGGGTCGCGCGTTGGATAAATCCTCTTACTCTGTGTTCCACGACAAAAAAACAATAATTTAAAAACGAAATCCCAATATGTAAGGAGAACAAATTGAGAAACTGTACACACGCATTGCTTATCGGTTATTGTCATAAGAATGGAAGTTGTTGAAATGTTATTGAAGTTAGCATAAAGTCTGGAAGTGAATTCTATTGCAATAAGAACCAAACAAACAGATCACTAATAAGGCGGCAAACTTGAAAAATGATAAATTTGTGACTTGATTTCTATTTTTAGTTATATTCCAAACATACTGACGATATTGTGAATATTATTATTCTAACCACTAATATAATTTAAATACGGATAAACGAAAGGACAACCATTTAAAATTAAATTCTGATACTAACAACACGTCGATTCAGAACAATATTCTTCACGCCACCATCAGCCACCTCTCATGTTTTGACCGCAAAGTACATGGCGACCCCTATTTCGACAAGCGTCCACCAAGAGGGCTGAAACCATAAGGACAGACACCATGTAGTACATTCTAACACGTTCGTATCCACGGGCTCTCGGTGCCTCGAGCTGCCTGACCTCACTACCTTCATGGAGATTATTCAATAATATTTGTTTGTTGTGTAGGAAGGTAAAAAATGAGAACTTTTGGGGTTGCCCATATAAATACACGTTGCTCCTTACGCACTTGCGAAAGTAGGCAATATACGCACGGCCCTAACTAATCACTATAAGGCCGAACAAATGTGGAGATACGTTGTATATTAAGTAACAGACGAAAAATGTGGAATATTAAGCTTTCTCTTTGGTAGTATTTCCAAGAATCAGGATCAAAAACTACTAGTATCAATGTACATTTTAGAACATGTCATTCATTCGCCAGCACCTGGTTCTGCTGTGAAAAGTGTTGTTTTTTTTTCGTGTTTGGAAAATTTCAGAATATTCTCAATACTCTTCGTTTATCATTTTAATAAAAAATTTTGCATAAAAAAGCTTCATTCTAACGCAAAGACTAAAATTAACTCATAGAGAGCTATTTTTTTCAGTTCACAACCCATTCTAATCATTCAGAGGTATTTTTTCGAACGAGGAATGGCATGTTCGTATTATCTTGGTCTGAAGTAGAGTCATTGTCCTTATATTTTTTAATTGTATATATTAAACAAAATGTTCCTTTGTTGTTGAATTTGCGAAATGTTGTCCCAAGTTCTGTAATTTCTTCCCGAGTAAGGCAAAATGTTTCTGCACCTGTACATTTATTATTTTCTAAAATCTGGAAGAAATCTCTTCATTGTAAAGAATATAATATTATTCTTTCAGCGATTTCCATTTTTTCTGTATCTGGACAGGTGTTGTAACAAACACTCGCTATTTGAGACTGTCCAGAGACTCAGTTTCATATGCGGCACGTTTCGAGTGGGAGCTACACATCTTTAAAATACCAGTAAACTTTTTGGGTAACTTTAGTGACATTGTATCTTTGATGCAGATGTTTAATCTTGCAATTTCACCCCAATTGTTTTTCAATCTTTCTGTGGTTCCTGGTCAATTCTAACCACTGTTTCCTGAATTGTCACGATTAGTATTACTTATTCTGGAAGACTCTCTTCCCACACACACACACAAAATTGTTCAGTGCCAAGTCATCAGTCGCTAATATTACAGTGACAGGACTGAACGTCATGATGTCATCTCCTGAGAGAGCTTTATCCTCTGAGCGAAACAAATCTTTCAGGCCGTTCTGTACATATCTTCTGAAAAATGTTGAAAGGATATGTAACAATTATGGATGAAATTTGGACTGGACAATGCCGAGGAGAAAGAAGGAAAGGAAGGCTGTGATGGAGAGGGTGCTGGAGCCAACCCGAAGAACTCGCATCAAAGCCTCAAGGAATTCGATCTTCATAAAAACATAAAGCAGCTGCTACGGTAGCTGCATCATAGCTGCTAGCATCATAGTAGAATGGAGTAGTCGTATTAAGGAAGTAGTATATCGTCAGTCATTAGAATGGCCCTCTTTTAAGGCTGATCATTAAACATTAACGAAATAGAAATAAGTGCAGCACGAGGCAATGCGATGAAAACCATGCAAGACTCGCAGAACCAGACTGAACTGTTGATACTGCTTCGCAAGTAATATGAGGAACTCAAACATTGGTAAGAAATTGTGGAAAGGAAATATACTTCGTGCACAAAATGAATGCACAAGATACTGGGCAACAAAGACCCAAACATTACTTGACTTAAAAAGGGAAGAATGAATCGACAGTAGTAGCAGTTGTAATAGCTACCTGAGATCAGGCGCTGAGAACATGGCATGTTGATAAAGTGTTTCTGAATATTTCCCAGGATGATTTCTGTCAGGAACAAGTAGAGACCATTGATCGCATAGTCTCTGCTTATCCAATTTTAGCAGAAAATACTCAAAGGTTATTATTATGGTCTTTAGTTACGTCCCTTGACAGATATGTAACGCCCTCAAAGTTCCCATCACATGCTTCAAGTGGTACGAAACCTCATCAAAACGTGTGACATCTGTTGGACTGTGTATAATATGGGTCGACCAACAAATCTAAACTGATAGTACGATAGCAGCAAACAATCTATAAATTGTAATTCGGTATTTGGTAAAAAATTGAATCTACTTGTTAATGCGGTCAGAACGTTGTAAGAAAACAGAAACACAATGTCCTGGTTTAAATAATTTAAGAACTATATACTATAAAATATCAAATAACATACTAGAGTTATTAACTGGCCGAAACAACACTTACGAAGTAATTAACTTTATATCTCAATTAAAAATAGATAAAAATATAAATGAGTTCATTTGATCATCAAGTTGAATATTAATTATCTGTATATTACCTTACTAATATTTATTAATGTAAAGAAAAAAAGGTTAATACTTTTTATACCATTTTGTAACACAATACTTAGATGTTTCAAACATTAATTATACTTTGTAATAACCATGTGGTTGTTAATGACCATATAGTTAATTTGACGTCAATAGATACACTAATTTAGAAAGAGACAGAGACGCCTTAAATATAAGAAGTTAAAAATTGTCATATGTAGTGCACCAAAACAGTCCCAATAGTATTCGAAGCTATGGGATTGGTTCTGCAACATCTACACTTGAACTTACTCAAACTTCTAAATCATTAAAAATACAGGGGACGGATTTTAATTAAATGTCTTTTTTATCTTTACACTTTAGATCAATGCCGTTTAGTATAGACATTCTTCTAAATTATGACGAAATGATCCATTTTGATATATATTTTTTTGTTGCTTTTTCATCGATTTCGACTAATTAGTACATTTTTACCGTTTTATTTTTTTGCATTTTTTGATGATTTCATCGATTTCAATATCATATTAATGGTACTTGCTTCAAACAATATATACGAAGTGCAACAAATGTTCGGCCCAGAATTCCTGAGTAGCCTATTTGTCTTCTTCACTCATATATTGTAATGTCAGACATTGTGAGTTCTATGTAATCTAAGGTTGTTGAAACGTTTATCAATGCCATTGCCAGTTTAGCTGATTTTGTGATAAATAAAGGCAGAGATTTTCTTTCAAAGAGTAGTCCAAACCGAAAGTTCGCAAGCTGAGTTCACAAGAACAAAAGGAAGAAGCCTCGATTACTTCAGTAACATATCCAGCAGCTTGAGGTGTTCATTTGAAGTGGTTTTGATACATTTCATACGCCATTTTCTTTGTTTTTATAACATTTTTATAGCATTTTATTGATCATTTTTGGCAATGTTTTAGGTCACCAAAATACGCCCTCTAATAATAACGAATTGTGTTATTGGGAAGATAACACACTTTGCGCATAGGCATTCTTTATCAAAATGTCAGTATAGATCTGCTGCTTAGAAAGTTGATAACCTAAGAAGATTTTATATTTCAGGGGTTGTGGTAGAAGTCATGGTAACCCACACTTTGTAAATGTGAGTAGAGTGAATGGAGGCAGTGGTGAGACCCGCCACCGACACAGTGATAGTTTCAAACGTTTTTCAAAATGTCGAATATGCAGTCACGACAGTTAAACAACCATCAAATTTCTTAATTAAATGCCACTCTTGTTATCCTGTAATACCATCTTCAGTTTGATTTATTAACTGTGCTTTGGGAGAATGGGTTCCCCTAAACCAGATCTCTAAAACCGAAAAGATACTCTCGATCGTTACGTTGAGAAGGTGTAGAGAACGATAGTCGTTACACGATTCCACAAGCTTCATCTAAGGACACTTCGCTATTGTCGCGTCGCGCATGACGCAAGCGAAGTTATATTTTAGTCTTACGTGCGGCATGAACACGGCACTCTGAGCGAGCTACTAAAATCAGACTACTTATAGGAAGTGATCACGATTATTACAATGTAATAATGAAAATTAAGACTACTAATTCGTCGTTTTATGGAGAATTTCCGCCTCCATATGTCTCCTCATCGCGGCACTTCCACAGCCGAGACAAACTATTCTACCGACATGTGTGGTAGTGGAGTGCACGTCAGTGTGTAATTAAGGGGAAAAGATAAAACATGATGGAAGTAGGAAAAAACGAGTGCGGTCCATGGCTCATTTGTTAGAGTACTGCTCTGGTTTGATGCAATATTTCATGTTTGCGGGCGCGTCATCTTCTGTGGTCTTTACTCCCGTTGGTACAGTGCATGTTTTTATCACAGAAAGTAGAGATGGATGGCGAAATCCGGCGCCGACCAACACGTCTTGTGGAGGTTTCCCTAACACGGTATTTGCCACCTGCGGAGCTCCGCCTCATCTACAGCAGCTTCATGGCCCATTTGTCAGGGGGTTGGTCCGGCATTCTTGTAGTGTTGAATCGAAGAAACAGTAGGCAACTACAGATCAGAGCAGCCGGCCGCTAGAATTTTCCTCCTCTCCGTGGCTGAATTTGTCCTAGCCATGTAACTATGTAACCAGAATCTAAAATCCGCTCGCACTCTGAATTCGAACATTAAAACTTCCCGGTCAGAACCTCTGAAATTGATTATGAAATTTTCAGTCATCGGAAAGAGTAAAATTTATTGCATACTAGAGAACATGTGACTCATTGCGTAGTTATATAAGATGAATAAGATACTCTAGAACATTCTTCGTTTATCACCATAACCTGAATGTTGCTCAGAGCTAGTATTGTTGTAACAGCAGTGGTAATGCTAGCTCAGGCAGCATTTCCTCTGACTGTAGATTCTTATCGTCAATGCTCGCTGAGTAATGTTGGTCGGGAGTAAAACAGTATCGTGGCAGTAAAATTAAAAATGCACATATCCGAAGACATATTTTTTTCTTATCTAAATACGTTAGTGGCTATACAAAGTTTCATTTGAGTACGCTAGACACTCCTAATTGTAGCTCTTAAGTGAACATCACGGTTTAGGAAAGAGTGAGTAAATAATCAGGGTTACATTAGACATTGATTTAAGTTCTCGTTTTCAGGAGAAAAAAAAATAATAGTTCTCTACGAATAAAGGTTAATAAGTAATGCAGTCACGTTTTAAGAAAATGTTGAGATAATGAATTTATATCGAAGAACGCAATTTAAAAATGTGAACTATGAACATAAACACTTTTTTCCAGAAAAAATACATTTTTCGGTTCCTCATAACACGCACACGTTTTGCAGTTTGTCATTTCTCTTCGCTGCCCCGACCACATATCGTCGCTTGAGGGTGCGAGCGCGTTCCGGGTGACGTATAAGGCCTCTCTGGCCCTCATTGCCGCCGCGGTGGTCGCCCGCTCCGGCCAGGCGGCCTCTGTAGGCGATGGCAGATAAGTACCGGGGCGTGGGCCCCCTAGGGCGCCTGGGCGGCCGCAGGGGGTGGCGGGGGTGCCCTAAATTCCGCTCGGACGCCGGATATTGGCGCCGAGTCAGCGATCGGGGCCGGCGGCGGCGGCGGTGGCGGCGGGCGCGGTCAGCACTTGGAGGTGCGAACGACCTGCCCCTGCGCCGCCAGCGCCTTCGAGTGAGACGTAGGGGCCCCCGCCCCGGGCGGGCGCTGGCGGGCGCTGGCGGGCGCCGGTGGGCGGGGCGGGGGGCGTTAGCGACGGGGCCCTTCGATGCCGTCATTCGCCTCCCCTCCCCTCCCCTGCCCCGCACCACTTTCACTCGCCCTCGCGCCGCGCCCTCCCACGACGGCCTTCTGCGGAATTAGCACGCCGTTCCCCCGGCCACGCCCCCTCGCGATGCGGTCGCCGCAATTGCGGGAACGACGCAAGATGCCCGAGCACTTCGACCCCTCCCCGCCCTCGCGCGTGGATCTGAAAGAGAGCACAGCGGTCGTCAGACAGAACACATTAGATCGTTTAGCGGATATGGGTAATAATGCTATTGAATTCTGCTGTTTAGAGGCAGAGAATTTCTCCTCAGTCACAAACGTTTTCTCTGCCCTCTTATTATGAATGAATACTATGTGCGTCAAGAGATGAAAAAAAAAGTGTTCATATATTTTTAGATTCTCAATTTTTAACATTTAATTAAATTAAACTGAAATAATTCCCTTTTGTAAAAAGATTTATTTCCATTTATTACAAAATAATGTATTTGCTGTTCATATCTAGCCTCCCACCTATTGACGCAGAAGAAACTTATTGGAAAACAAAGAATTATTTATCATTTATGTTTATTCATATCCTTCTAATAATGACTAAATTAACAATTCGGAATCCAATATCCAAATTTTCATAATGTGTACTATTACCATCTGTCATTTATTTATTGGACAGATACTATCTAATTTCTTAAAATTAAGTAGATCTACAAACCTACAATGCGTCTGCGTTTTACAAGTACCAAATTTTCTTTGCAGTCGTGTCGTTCTGTTATAAATGAGTATTTTCGAGTTTACAATTAAATATTTAAAAAGATTATTTTTATTTTCCAAAGTTAATATTTATATTATAATCCATATTTTTTGTTAGATATTTTCAATAAAACTAGTTCTAATATGAAGTAAGAAAATTTATTCATCTCATACAGCAATTATTTTAGAAATAGTGTTGTTTTTCCCTACTACAAGATGTATGATCTAATGTGCATTTGATTCCGTCTCTCATAATACTTAAAAAAATATAATAAATATTTCATGTCACTCTTGAATTACTGTTTGTATTTAATAAGTTAGATTTCTAAACCTTTCATAATGTTTCATACGATTCGAATATTTAAGGAGTAATGTAAAGATTCTATTTATGTCGGAAGGAAAAGAAAACTTAAAACAATCTAAAGTGTATAAATCGTATGATCGTATTACTATTATAAAGTATTTTCGCATGTTTTGTAGTCGGGTCCTTTTAGTTCTATTCTATTTAAGATAATATAAAAAGGTTTAATATATTTTTAGTTGTCATGAACAGTACGACACCTACCAACATTTGCTCCCCTCTATCGGAAAGAATACATGAGATACTCGTTAGTAAATTATTACGGCCTTTTCATTTAATACCATATTCAACGAAGTTTATTCAAAGTTATATTTCACTTAATGAATGTATTTATGTATGAACGCTCTCACAACACACAACACACACTTATAATGTGAGCGATTAAATGTTCCAACAAAAAATTAATCATTGGATTCATGTGGTTCATCTCTTTTTCCTCCGAACGCTCGTAATTGGATTCAAATTTATGAAAGTGCTCTATCCCGCGGCATCATTTCGCCCCGTCTCGCTCCATCACGGCGGCGCTATCGCGGCGCTCTCGGGCGCGCGGCGATTCTCAGAAACGCCCGGAATATCTGGCGTTGTTATCACGCGCCGCAGTCGGCGGAGGGCGTCCGCCGTCGTCTCCGCCGCCGCCGCCGC
>BOPP01000005.1:12907968-12944613 GCA_017312745.1 Gryllus bimaculatus | reverse complement strand
GCCGCCGCCGTCGACGCGGCGGTGGGCGCCGACAAGAGCTGCCGCTACAGCGTGCCGCCGCCCGATTCCATGGTGAACTACACGCTGGGCCACCACCACCAAAACGGCGCCGCGGCGGCGGCGGCCGTGGCCGGCGCCGTGTCGGGCGTGAGCAGCTCCGTGTCGGCCGTGTCGTCGGCGTCGATGGCAGCCGCCGCGCAGTTCTACCAGCACGCGGCAGCGGCGTCGGCCGCCGCCAACGACCCGCTGTCGTCCTGCTCGCAGCCCGGGGCGGCCGCCGCCGGGGCCTCGGGGGCGGCGCCGCTGCCCGACATCCCGCGCTACCCCTGGATGTCCATCACGGGTGAGCCTTGCCCCGCGCGCGCGCTGCTCTCAGTCCCTCCACCCGCTCCGCTCGCTCGCCTCATGCGCTCGCTGGTGCTGCCCTAACTCACTGCGTTCCGTTCTTCCCACAGATCTCAGTCAGCTTCAGGGCTCGCTACAAGGTCAGTTCCAATTTCCGTAGCTTCATTTTCCTACCCCCGTAGTCTGTATTAGTCCTTAAGTGCGTAGTGTATCTCTCCTGTAGCTCTTTACACTCTTCTTAGCTTAGTCTAGATGTAGGGGCATGATCGAACCACGTGCTCAGTTTTGTGTCGCATCTCTGCTTTCTGCACCTGTTAGTACGTATAAATATATCATTTATGACAGCACAAGTTTGTTTACATTCGATCGTAACGTATTCCCGATGTTTTGCTTCGAACGTTCACGTTGGGTTGTCTCGTAACCTTTCAAAAAGGCTGCTAAATGCTGTTCTTTAAGCGGAAACGGCTCCCGCCGCTCCTCGAAATAGGCCTAAATCCAGACCCGCTCCGTCTCCAAACAAACTGGCCGTAAGAAGCCATTGAAAGGCGTGTAAATGTCACATTAAAAGTGTCAAAAATTACGGTCGAGCGGGCGAGCAATAATTGCCGCCCCCGCGAGGTCGGGCGTCTATCGTAAACATCCCGCCCGCGGCCGCCCCCGCCCGCGGGCGGATCTATTCGGCCATTTTACTACTGCGCGCCTCCCCACGGCCCCGCGCCGCCGCCCGCCCGCCCGCCTGCCCGCCTGCCCGCACGCCGCCCGCGCCGCCTGCAGCGCCGCAGCCACCGGGTCATCCCAGCCGTAAAACACCGCGAGCTCGAACCTCGGACTTCGCCAGCGGAGGTCCAGCAGTGGCGGAGGACAGGCGGAGACGGCGGCGCGGGACGCAGCCGGCCGCTTGGGCACGCGGCCACAGGGCTCCGAGGCGGCAGGCCCAGGCGGCGTGCGGTGCGACGGTCTTTGACACGCCTCGGCTTCGCGCGGCTCACACCCGACGCCCGACGCCGTTTTATCACGATTTTTCGAGAGGAAGATCCGTTTGATCTATCGTGCAAGTTTGCAAGTTGCGGAGAAAAATTTCTGCGAAAGCAGTAACTTATCTATAATTTTGTCGTATTTAAAAATAAATGTTCAGTTCAATAATCGCATTAGATTTGTGTGACCTAAGATATACAAGAAATGGAAATTCAACAAATATCAGCATTTCATTTCTGAACGTCATTCCGTTTACAATACGAAATACCGTGGCAATCACGAGGAAAGAAAATGCGTATCTCGTGAACAGTACTTCGGATGTTGCTACAATTGGGAAACGCTGTTTGGAAAGCAATTTAACTATTTTAAACTATTTTAAAACCTCTTTTTAAGTTGGGTCGTGTTTAAAAAGAAAAATCATTGCCCTGTATAATGGTAAATGGCAAAAATAACATACTATATCTTGTGTACCTGTCAAATTTTATTATTAGCTATATTTTTGTAGAATAATAGCCAAATTTATATCACCTGAGCACAGTATTTGTGCATTAAATGCCCTTACATTATTTCTAGGAGAAGAGGATCCCACTCATATTCTCTTTATGTAGACCTAGTAACTTTTATTGAATCTAAATATAAGCTAAGAAATTAAATGGTTCAGTTTATTTTTTAATGTGTCTGTAAATATAAATGTGACTTTTTTTACATAATTTTCCTATATTTATAGTTTATATACATATAATGAAATTAAATATGCTTATATTTGACATGAATACTTAATTTCATTTTTCATAATAGAACAGTATTTTTCTTTTGCACCAAAGAAACATAAAACTGTATTTTATTATACTAGTGATAAAATAGTTAAGTTTCTTAAATATTTATAAAAAGAGAGGCATTTTTTGCTGGAATATAATGATAAATACCTTTATTGCAAACATCAGTGTCATTACCCTTAACAAGTAAAAATAGCATACATTAACCATACAGTCACATTAAAAATTGACTTTTACATATCAAATTTGAAAGTAATCTCTTTAAACCAAATTTGTGCCAATTGTCCTTTCCATTGCTTAATCGTTCAGTTCACCAAATTAGATTGTTAAAAAATAATATCGTAATAATATTGAAGGAAATTGAGTATTGGAGTAGAAAATCGAAATGGATTAAATGGAAGTTGAAACGATGTTTTGCTGCCTGAGATCTGGTCCTTAATCTACCCTTAATTTCCTGTAGACATAAGATAATTTTAAGATACGACACAAGAATTTTATTGCAGCATTGGGTTAAGATCTAATGAACAAAAATTCCATATTAGGGCATGGGATTTTGTGTAATTACAACGAGGCGAAAAAGTGAGAAAATAAACGTGACACCGCCACGAATCTCCCAGCAGCGGCGTTTAATTATTTCGTAGAAAATATCCGGGTCACCTAATCAAGAGTTATGGTTTTAATTAATGCATTCCCAAAGAATATTAAAAAATATGACACAGATGGAAAACGCGGCGCTGCGGGCGACCTGACGAACGGCCGCACAGCACGCTAGGGATCTGACCTGCGCCGACAACCTCGCCAAGATATTTCGAAGGCGGTGACAATAGGTAGAGCCGTTACTCTTAGGGAAGAATAAATATCACCAAAAAAGATTTCTGCCGTGTACTTTAAATCCAATAAATATAACAGATGAATATAAACTACGTCTTTACTCAATGGCTTTTACAAAAGAAATGGGTTAAGCAATTAAAAATGTTCCTGAGTTCCTTATTTCCTCTTTCTTTTGATCTATTATCTGGATAAAATTCACTTGTAGAAAAGGCTATTACTCTCTCAAATGATTTGATAGAAACAATTTGCAATAAATAGGGAATTATTTTCACGTTGCAGACTGCCAAAGCTTAGAATTACTCAGAATAACCTGTACCATCATGGATGTTTAAGATAATTTGAATTATTCGTACTTAAAAAATAAGTAATTTCATGTTACTCAAATCCATACTCTTTCAAAACAATATTTGTCTCTTAAGACTTCAATGCGGGTTAAGGACAAGCGAGTGTTAGTATCTGAGATTGGTGAGCGAGCGCCGGCGGGCGCGTGCGGGCCCGCGGAAGTCGGCGGGCGCTGGCGGCTGCCGGGCCGGGGCGGCGTGGGGGCAGCTCCTGGGCGCGGCGGCTGGCAGCTCCCCGGCCCGTGGCAGCGCCTCTGGGCGACTCCGCATGCGCTGCTCCTGCGCCGACATTCAAAGGAATTCACCTATCGACAAAACACTATTTCACAATGCGTTCCTTTGATTGCTCTCTTAAATGTCTTTGCTGCTGTTGGAAACGATCCTTTTAATATTACTGTTTTATGTAATCAAAACCGTTCTCTGGGCGAAATTCTTAAGAAGTAAAATTAAATTGAAATTTAATTCATTTAAAATACACATTAGTTGTTTTAATGACTCTTTGAAGAATTAACTTTTAATACCTAAGTAATTTGAAAGTTCTAAAAAATGAAAATATTTATTTAGAACAAGACAAATATGTCGTGAATGCCATGATAGTACGGTCAAGTGTGCAATGTTGTAATTAAAACCCAGATTTCATATTGTTTCAGTATTATTATTTACATTAATACGCTAATGTAACCATTCCAAATACAAACAAGCAATTTATATATATATATATATATATATATATATATATATATATATATATAATATATATATAATATATAATATATATAATATATATATATCGTTCATGACAATTGCATGTAAGAGCTACATAGGGTAGTGTTAAAGTAACTGCCTTGAAATAACTGTCATGTTCACAATAAAACAAATTATTCAACTGCAAAAGAAAGTCTGTTGCCAATTTACAATTTCACATAAACGTCTGAAATTATTCTTAGTTGAAATATCAGTTACCACTCTATTCTGGTGAGAAAAAAGTATTATTACCTTTTAAAAGAATCGAAGGAGGGATAACATTGATATTTTGCACGTAAAAAGCTATTTCTTGTAAATAAAATAAATAACCAAAAAATTATTTTTCAATTAGAAACGAAATTACGATTTAAACGCTAATTTAATCTTCAGAAAATGCCAAATTATATTTTTACTAGTACAGTACACCTGGAAGGACTGCAAAATATTGCAAAATATTATAACTTGAAAAGTCAAGCATTTTTATATTTCGTTATAGTCTTTGGCCTGTGGCGTGCCCACTTCGCGTTTCCCGAGATTCGGCAGTTCATGATATCTAAGTTCGCCATCTTTTGAGCTCTGGGGTGGTGGAGAAGTACTCCACAGGCCGCGGCCGCCACTTACCACCCCATAGCTCCGCGCCACTCCGCTCTCCCGCGATGGGTCCGCGAGATGGCGTTCGCGGATACACGCTCGTGATAAGCGCCCGAAAGCTCGTCGCGGACCGCGCACACGTGTCGTTCCACACGCTCACGCGATAAATCGACGCCTTGTTTCTTTTTTTTTTCGTTTGTTTGTTGTTTTTTCGCGTTCTGAGCATTAGTCGCGATAAGTCGGCGCAATGAAGACGAGGAAGTTCGACCTCACTTGCGCACCTGATAACCTCTGTAAAGGCCCGTAACTGAGGTTGTCAAATTACGTTCACGAGTGATATTTACATAGTGGATTGCTGAAGGGTGAATATTTCAAACTTCGTATGTAAATATCTGCAATTTAGGTAAAAACGTGAAGGTTTTGGGTCTGTTTGTACACTAATAACTTGATTATATACCTACATTTTGTATACATTTATCATTTTAGTGCAAAATTAACACTCTAGTACAAGTTGTTGCATGTAAAGAAAAAAAACTTTTTGTAATACAGAAATGTATTGTGAGAAAACTCTATATGCAATTAAATAAATTGCACAATAACGTCTTTATCTCTGGTGAAGCTAACAAAAAATGTTTTTCTTTATGTACAAAAAAATGTAAATAGAAATATTTCTTAATTCCACAACAAAAAGAAAATTAAGATTCTTGAACTCGTATCCTTTGAGGCGCTATATGTTTACAAATGTAGCACATGTACGTTGCTATGTATATTTTTTTGACATAACACCAAGAAATATTAGCGGTAGGAGAAGCCGTATACCCTACAAAAGCTAAAAGTATTAACTTCACATGTAGATTTGTACAATGCAAAGGTCTTGTTTGTCGTCCATTTTACTCCATTTTCCACTACCATTTACAAACACAACGTTCTGGTAGCTTGTACTGAACACACAATATCACTTTCGTTTCCACTGAAAAGGAACGCCGTTAGCTGCGAAATATCACCACAAACTCTCGATGAAGCGGAGTAGAAAACGCGGTAATCGAATATTCAGTATTCAGTCTACACGATCCGTAAAAATCATACGGCCGGCCATTACGGACGCAAAGCGACTCAATATATCGCGCGGCCTCCGCGCCTCCTCCGCGGGCGCGGGGGGCACTTAGGAGTCTCCGAGACCGCTCTTATCGAGAGCGCTCGTAAATCGAGAGAGGCCGGCGGCGGCGGCGGCGTCTCGATAAAAGTCCCGGGTCCGGGATCGAGTCTCGCGTGCGCGCGTATTTATAAATTCCGCCGCCGGGGAGCGCTCGTAAAATTATCTTAACGCGCGCCGATGGCGGCAGTAAACCCAATTATCACATACTGGTGCGTGTGGGCGACGGTCTGGCGGCGGCGGGTGGGACGCGGCGCGATCGGCGCTTGTTTTTATTTTCGGACGAGCTTGCTCACGGACGAGGACTGCCGGGTCGTCATCTGGAATGCAGCGAAACGTAATGGGCGTCTTGTGGCAAATCAATTTTGCGTTCTCCGATGGTTAATAATTCAATATTGGCCTAATTCTTCTTGGCGTCGGGAATCTACATGTTAAATCAAAGGGATGTGATCAAGTCGTGGGGATATGAGCAGTGACCCTAAGTATTAATTCGTTAATAGACTTAATTAAATCCACTTCTTTATAAAATATGTACTCTACAATCATTCTAATTCACAAACTAAGGGTATTCAGCATTTAAAATTTTAATGGCGAAAGAACTGCTTCGATTACATAAATTAAAATTTAATAATAATATAATATAATACAATATTGTCTTGTTGTCTCAAAGAAGGACAGATTACCAAATCCAGGTGTTTCTTTTTCAAATTTGTATTTATCAGGAATTTCCGTATTTACTGCCTTTATTGCATTATTTGTTTTTAAATGATATTCTTAATTAAACACATCGATATAAAATACAAATATTTGTTTTTGAAAGTTGCAATTATCAGAATGGTCATTTAATTTCTTTGTGGCATTATACACTTTTTTAAATACTCTCCGTAAGTAAGCCTCAAAGTATGTGAAAAAAATACTGCATTCAGTGTAGTCACTGGAAACAATACTAAACAAGAAAGAAAGAAAATGGAGAATATTAATATTTAATTTCTGTAAATTTGAAATAATTGTTTCTATTGCTAGTGACTAAATAACGTTTTGAATCTCCATGTTTTTACTTATTTTATTATTTACAATTTGTTTGTTTGCATATAGATTATTGCTTTAACAATAACAGCTAATATGAAGTCGTTAAAGGAATAATTATTATTGCTAGTTTGCTGTGTCATCTGGAGAATCACTTTCCGTAAAGAGAGAGGAAATAAGACAAATCCATGACATTGCGTACCTTCCTTGTACTTAGGCAGAATAATTGTTGTTTTTTTGGGGGGGGGGTAAAAGTTGTTTTTGCGAAAAATGACCATCAGAAATCTAAAACAAGTACGGTGTCTGATTAACTTGCCCCACTCTTGTCTTTGTTGCACTAGGTATGTAATTCAAGATATCAGCCAATGAAAGAAACTGTAATTATAAGTTTCAGTGTACGTATGCACTGCTTATGGATGGTTTGTAGTTTAGGTGTAATTTAAGTTAAGCGATTTTCATTTTGTTAGAAAATTTCAAAACTTCAAAAACTTTAATTTCAACAGGTCTAAAATCATTAACATTTGTATACATAACTTCTTTATCCTTCCTTAATTAGGAAACTTTTCATTTTATTAAAATTGATTTCATAATATTTTTATGAACTGCAACCTCAAGCTTGAGAAATTTCCAGAAATCACCTTTTAAAATGTTGCAATATTGGTGATGTTTTTTGACAAATATAAACTTCCCGAATTTATTTTTTATGCATTATTTGTTTATGGAAGTTGTTTCATTCTGCTGCGTAAAAATCGCCGGGAGATTTATTCGTATGCGTTTCACGCTGTGATAGCATCTTACAGGCTTTTAACTGCGCCATTAACAGAGAGTTGACGATCATTATCCGGACGTTAATAACATTGTCAATCCGCAGAGGGACGCGGCGCAGTCCGCGACGACGCAACGCGACGCAACGCAACGCGCGCTCTTTGTTCGCGCGGCGGGGTTACGCCAGGCGCGTCACTTCCGCCGCGCGCCGGAAGTCGCAGACAGGTGCGCGCGCAAATTCGGGCTGGGGGCGCGGCGCGCCGGGGCGGAATGGAGGGGGCCGGGCGGGCGGCGCGTGCCGGGTGCGTGAGGGGGCGGCGACGTCGGCGCTTCCTGTTCGAGTGGGAGGGTGGAGGTGGGGGTCATCGAATTTCAAGTTCTTTGAACTCATTGAGAGATGCGCTTGTTTACTTACACTTTAGGGGGTCCTTTTACATTCGCATGACGGATATTTCACAGTAATAATAATTCTACTCTCGGATGAATAGAATATTATGAATATGTTGTATATACAAAATACAAAGTTTTCTTATGTTTTTGCTTTGTTTGGGAGGGGGAAAAAGGTTTCAGATGTATTTATGAATAAAATTGTTCTTTTGAGCCGGAAAAACCCGTTATCAAAACAACAATTTGGTAATTATATTTTACATCAGGCTATGAATAATTTTTGTTCTCAAAAACTCGTAAATTAATTAGTTATTCAGTTGTCATTTATGTGACGAATTTGCGAATGAAGTTGTTGAATAGTGGTGAAAGTTATGATAATTCTTTCTACCTCTTATTTTATTATATTCGAAGAGTGCAAATTATGAGGTTGAAAAGGGGAAATGAATGTTCTTAAATATTTGAAAGCTGCTCACTCATAAAACAACACAATCTTCGTACTCGAATGGCAAATATAATATAATATTGAACACAATATATCTTATACTTTCATAATATTATTTGCATCAACACCAGTTATAGATCGAAAACTTCGTAAATATAGTTCCGAGTATGTTTGGAAGTCTTGACACTGAAATTCTGCAAACCTTGTTAGCTGTTTGATTTAGTGAGCTGTAAATTTTGGGGCGAAGATTAGCAATAAACGCCTGAACTGGAATTACACACACGCTGTTGAGGCATAATTTAAGTAAGTAACATACTGGACAGAACACATAAACACGAAAATTGTTTAGTGTAAGTCCGTTGCAATGACGTCTGAGGAAAATTCATAGAACGAAGGAAGGTTATTACAGGAAGTAAGTTTGACACTTCACGTGGAGAAATTGATGGTAAATGGTGACAGGCGAAATTAGACCAATTGTAAAGTGTTATTACAAGTTTTAAGGAAATAGGCGTAACTTTATTACATATTTTTCCCAGTGTTATTTGTGTTGTTCAGTTAATAAGAACATTAAGTGCTTTTTTTCCTCTCAGCATTCAAAATATTTTATCTTGTCTTCTGTTCAAAAGAATAAAGTTCTTACTTTTTTGAAAATGTAAACGGACAGGTCCAAGCATTTTTTAATAATTTTGAGCAGTACCTGCGTGGAAGAAAGGAAGCGAGTAAGCAACATACAACATGGGAACTGTAGACGAGAAAACCACTCACAAATATTAATTCAAAAACCCGGCGTCGTCCCACTTCATCTCAAAATGGGTGTTGCGACCTCTCAACAGCCCATTCGCCCCGCCACTCGCAGCTCCTCGCCGGCTCTCGCGCTCTCTGTAATTCCAGGGCGGTGCGCACGCTTCGCGCAGTAGATGGAATTACTAACGCAGGTTTCTCCCAAATTCTGCCGCCGTAGGGATCCCGAGATTACGGAGACGAGTTGTGATGGAGAGATATGTAGTTCGTGTAACCCGCTGTTGACGTCCCAGTGGGATGAAGGCTTTGGTATGCGAGTTAAATTACGTCATTTGGTGAATTATAATAGTGTTAGCATTTCTTGCCTGTTAAAACTGTTAACTGTTTTAAACTAATTGAAAAAGAGATGTTTACAACCGTAAAAATGTAATGCAAAAAGGTTCCCTCATTTTTATTACGAATTAATTATGTATGCCAATTCACTTGCATCAATGATGCTATGCGATATTTCTGTAGTTTTATTTCAGGATTTTCAAATATTTTGAGAGAAATAAACAATAGCATTGGTTACAAAATGTAAAATTCATAATTGGAAACAAAATCATTTAATTGCATAAATGGTTATTGCGTAAATATCTCTTTTATCCAACTTATTTTCTTCTTTCGTATTAGAGAGAAACCTCTTTTGCTCTATAAAATGTACTAAGAAAAAATGTTTTGTCGTCTTTGGAATCAAAATGAACATGTTATGCGAAAGTATGAATTTCTAGAAAGATACATTTATCAAAATGAATATTAGTTATAGACAAACTTTTTCTAAGTGAAATCTGTTCTCTAAAATTAGACGTCTATATAAAGTGATCCATAACTTAAAAGGAATAAGTAATTTCGCATAATTTTTCAATTAAATTGCAAAATCGATTTTCTAGTGCTTCTCTTCTGACTTTCAATCACTAGTTATCCCATCTCTGTACGTCAATGGCAATGCTGGAACAGTAGTTTGTATACTGTAGTTTTCAGTTCCCAAAATTCATGTCATTGTTGGGCAATGTTGTTCCAAACGCAGTTTTGTCGAATATTTGTCTCCAGATCAGAGGAGCTCGCAAAGCGTGTTAACGTCTAGAGTATGGTTGAATATGCGTCCCACTGACACTCAATGGGTAACCAGATATCGGCTGGAAAAATCCCTAAGAAGAGAGTTTAACAATAATTGTGAGTTGCATCATTTTCTTCACAAGTGGGCTTAAGTTCCACAAATTCCCCTCCTCCGCCCGTGAGACTCTCTGTATGAATCAAAACTTTACTGTACTTCCCCGGGTAACATTAAAAAAGTCTCCACGGATTTTGGACAAGTCCCAAACATATGATTGATTGATTAGTATTTCCGGGCGCCTCAACGGCTTAACTCATTATTTCCGTAAGTATAGTGCATGTTTTCAATGACATTCCCTGGCGTGAATGGCGAGATCCGGCGCCGAATTGAACGGCGAATTGGCTTCGTGTTTTCCCTAGGCAACTCCCAATAGCAGGGCACCGCTCTGGCCGAGACAAGCTCTAAGCTCCCGCCTGGTCTCTTGAAACATGCGGTGGCGTGCAGCATGTAATTTAAGTATAAGCAAGGGAGGAGGGTACGAAGAGGAAGGAAAGTTCGCGCGCGGTCCGTGGTCCGTTTGTTAGGGTTCTGCTCCGGCATTCCCTTGGTGTTGATCGGCGAAACCACGGAAAACTACTGATCAGAGGAGCCGGCCGCACAAATTCTCCTCCTGAGTGTGGCTTCGTCCTACTTGTAGCTGTCTGGAACTAGACTGAAACCAGTCTGAAACCCTTCCGGTTAGAGTCACTTCAGTGACATCAGTTGATGCTCTGAACCTAAGCCGGTCCCTAAACTACGACTTGAAAACTGAGAAGTAAATTTTAAAATATCGAGTTATGTCTGCTTAGTGAAAAGCTGCTTAGTAGCTCTTCAGTGAAAAAATCGTTTTCTTCCGACCATCACCAAAAAATTGTATATAATAAATTGTTAGAATGCTCATTAATTTTTTAATTTCCCACATTATATATATATATATATATATATATATATATATATATATATATATATATATATACGTATATACGGAGTATGCGCAAAACTATGTAATGCTGCGTGAAAAAAACGGTGCATTTTTGGCAGGAAAAAATTTATTACCGAGCCCTGATGACGAAAAAGTGGATAAACCGCGTTGCTAAATTATGGGGGAAAATCCTCTAACACGTGGTGTAGTCAGGATTCCTGTTTCGCGGGTCCTTGATACCGAAAAACTAATTGACGGCAAAACGTCCGTTCGTCAGTCTGTGAACACCACTAACGCCTAAACCATACTTGCGAATTTTTCCAAAATGAATTTTTCCCGGTCGATCTGGTTTCGCGACCACGATCAGCGTTTTTCGATTTTGAAAAATGTTCTTCAGAATTGGGGTGGGGGTACGTTACATGAACACCCACGGACATTTTCAAAATTTTCTGGAAAACGACGCCAATTTTTTGCTTTAACTTTTTTTAAGAATATAGTAAAATACACTTATAAAGAGAGGGTCATATTTTCATGCGTAACTCTGAATTTTCGGTAATGGCAAAATTTTGAATTTTTTTTTGTCTTCTTACAACTTCAAAATTGAAAATAGAAACTTTTTCTTGAACTGAAATTTGTTGCTCATAATTTGTTCTTTCATTCAAGTAACTTACATTTTTTTGAAAATCATAGCAATTTTCTATTTATATTTGCATACATTATAAGCAATTTTAAAAAATAACGAAAACAATATTTTCTCAAAAAGGATCCAACTTTTTTCCTTAACCTATTGGTATAGTTCTAAATGTACTCTCTGATATGGCATAAATGTCTTGTTGTCATATTCGTTTGTTTTTTCAAAATTAAAAAAACAACTTTTTTCTCACATCATTTTTATTTATATTAACGGCGATTTGTTCACATTATTATTTTTAGAAGTACAAGAGCTTTAAATAATGTCATGTAAATATTCTTGAAAACTCAAGTTTTCTGTGAAAACTGGCCCAAAATTCCTCATTTTCAAAATCATTCAAACGTCATTTTCTCATAAATGGCTCCAAATGTTTTCGTCAAACTTTAGTGTTATAGTGTTAATTGGACACTTTAATATGACGCAAAATGCATTTTGGGGTATTTTTTTAATTTTTTCAAACATTACACAAATGTAATTTAACCAAGTTCTCTCACACCAATAATATGCACATTTCCACTAATTTGTGTACTCTATTGTATTTGTGAGATAATGTGCTTCATTCAAATGACTTCAAATGAAGTTTCTCAAAAACTAAAACATTGTCTGTGAAAAGGAGCTACAAATTTCGAATTTACGGTAGGGCTTAAACACCATTTTCTTAAAAACGGGTCCAAATTTTTCAAAGAAAATTGTCGTTTAGGACGAAATTTTACTGTTAGATAATATTCATAAAATAATATTTCCATATACTATCAGTAAACCGAAAAATTAAGAAAATTTTAAAAAAACATACTTTGGGTGGCGATAGATTGTAGCTGGCAAGAGTATCTGGCATAATCCGAGTAGCTAGGTAAGACCAAAGAAAATAAAAAAATTAGTACGGGGAAGTCTGTACCATTCTGTAGAATCACTAGTTAATTTTTTCAGCCGTGTGAGGGTAATTAGGAAGAAAGTTTATTGATTTCATTATAAACTGAGAAAGATATTTTGTTCAAGCACTTGATTTATTGTGTCAGTTCTCCTTCTTTTCCCACTTCGAAATTTTTCGTACTCTGATTTTCTTGTACCAGACAAAGTAATATTATGTCAACAACCACAACAATCACTAGTTTCTTTCACCAATTATTAATCTAGGGAATCACACCTTATAGAAAACCATACACTGAGTGTATAAAAACAATTTGTAAAAAGAAAACAGGAAATATTAACGATCTGAAGAAACTCTGTCAGGGGCAAATGCGATCCAAAACACCCAGACCTCTTAACGGTTTGTTTCCTTTCTCAGCAATCACGAACAACTAAAAAAGGAGGGTCCTTAGAAAATTTCTAAAAAAAATAATTTGCTCTAACTAAAGTTGCATACATGAATTCATTTTGATAATTTTTATGATTGTAGAGTGCATAAATTATTCCTGTACTGATTATTTACAAAATTAAGGATATTCATTTTACATTATAATATCGATTAAATAATTATTGATCTTATTTGCACATGTTATTCAATTATTAATTCATAAAAAAGTTAATTCATGATTATTAATTCATTAAGTTTGATGAATTTATAAATAGGTTTATTTATGCCGTAATTTTTTTGTATAATTTATCCACCAATTTTCAACTCTCAAAATAGTTACTTGCCGTAGAAAGGTATAAATCTTGATGACAGTGAAATAATTGTCTAGCAACCTTTGTGCATCCAATGAAGTTATATACCGATGTCTAAAATCTTGACTGAGTAGTCAATAAAAAAAACAAAAAAACGAATGGTGCTGTACTCGTAACTGCACAAACTTTCTAACTTTATTTCTAACTTTTGAAATTCAGAGCAATCAAAAAACATCGTAATCGCATTACCATTTTTATCAACGACACTCTAATCTGTACACAAAATTAATTCTTCCGTTCGTCCGAAATTTTTAGTGTTACGGGTCTAAATATAACACTCGTCAAAAAGTAGTACATAAAACAATAGATGTAATCTGTATGATGAACAAATTTATAAAAAGAACCGGCTTATGGTGGCTTTGCGATCATTTTCATTAATCATGTCTAGCAACCCGTCTACCAATGGGTGGCGAAGATCGAGAGAAGTGCCAAAAGTCAAGACCTTCTTACACAGGTTAATCTAATAAATGTGCATAGTAAGTGACAGCAAAGAAATGCATCCGCTTAAAAGAGTGTATATTAACACGTGTCTTTCAGAAAAATTATTCAGTTCCATGAAAACATGCGCGTTAAGAGACGTGACCGCTTAATCAAGGTGGTTTACGTACCACACTGCCGTTATGTAACTTTTTTCTTTATTCTATAACATTCTTAATTTCTTTATTTTTTCCTACTTTTTTCATAAACTAAGCACAGACGATAATCAATGCACTTTAATTCTGTTGCAGAGGGATCATATCTGTCAGTGTAATTTGTAATGCAACGTACGATCGAACTAGGAAGATTTTTTAAAATGTAAATAGTTCATTAATATCTTATATAAAAGTTTAAAACTTGTTTTCTCTTCAACTAATTGAGTTGCGAAATTCAATATTCCGTCTGAATTCAAATTTAATTTGATATTTCATGGAATGCAAATATAAAACTTTTAATTTTGCGAATTACGATGATCAATTTTTTGTGCGGATGTTTAACGGATGAAACTATTCCATGTCAACCTGTAGACAACAGTAGTAAATTAACATTTACTTGTATATTTAAATAATGTTACGAAGGGCGCGTCGTTTCGGGAAAGATTCATTTCCATTATCTAAACACAATTGCTGTGTTATACATTAAAATATGAATAATAAAATCGAGTTTTAAAAATTAAATTAACAAAATATAAATTGTTTGTCCGCAGTACAAGTTAATTTCCCCGTAAAGGGCTTCTTTCCTATTATATATCCCTTTTATAATACGCTTCTTCATGAAGTAAGGTCTTGATGGTATATTTAAAATAAACGATAAATTAAGGTTCGGCAGATCAAAATGCACCTAATCACATCTAATTCTGCAATTTCGTATTGCCATTACTGTTTTACGAAACTTATTTTGCAACTAACTTGTAGCCCAATTGATGTATGTTCTTTGCAACTTTGATAAAACCGCTATTACTGTTTACGTTATTGCTAAAGTGCAAAATGTGGCTAATATTAGGAATATCCAGTTTATTTGCACACTAGCTGGACGATGTGAACAAGACTGTATGAATGATAATAAACGGATTATTTTGAACTATATCTATGTTATGCAAATGTTTATATTGGCCACAGAGCGCGAGCAAAAGTCAGGTACTAGGTAGAGTGTGAGGGGCTTTATGTGTTCGCCTAAAGTATTTTTACACACAATGCGTTGGAAATCACACGTTGTACAGTATCGAGGTTGTTTAATGTAAATTACTAATCTCGGAGTCTCGTCGACTACTCATAAATAGGTAGCCAAGCATCCATAGAGATAAATAGGAGAATATATTAGGTTAGATGGTAATCATGTAAATAGACACACTGGCACACTGGAACTCGATACTACACACTTTCACTCTTAATAGCCATAGAAAAACTCTCCACCAATGCAAATCTTGTTTACCACATGTCTGCTCTTTCTTCTTAGGATAACGTACACTTCACCTACTCTATCCATCTTGTGCTTGCTGATGACATTAGCCGGCAAAAGTCCGAAACATGCTTCGAAGCTGGTTCTACTTTATTCTGACATTTTGGAGAACGTAAATATTCACCTGCTAATATAATAACTAGTTTTATAATATAATAACTAGTTTTGCTATAATCACGAGTTCCTTTCGATATCGTGCGATTCAGGACTTGAATCTACGCGTACTTTTATAACACTTTCAGAAAGAGAGCTACACTATGTTTGAGTCATTTAAACGCTAGTACTTTGTTTACTCCAAAGCATCCTATTTTATTCCGATCCAGAAAGGACGTGCAAACGGATGAAATCAAATTTGTCGCTGGAAGTGCGCCGATGGAACGCATGAATAATTTATTTGCGATGGCTGCAGGGCGGTCGAATGCGGAATAGGCCCGTTCTTTGGATGTGGTCGGTCCAAAGTCGAGAGCCCTGAGGGACATCCAACCTTTTCCCGGGCACCGAAATGCGAGGAGGGGACGTGTGAGGATGTACGGGAACGCAGAAGGGTAGAGGCGAATGGAAGTTTAGTCAGAGCTGTAGAATTGCATCCTCGGCGCACAGTTTCATTTACATGTTCAGCGGTGACAGGTGGTATTTGAAGTGATTGTTGAAACAGTTAGGGATCCTTCATCTGTTTTTTCTTCGTAATTTAAAATTTAATAAAACTGTGAAATGTCTATTCGTTTGTCTTGTAAAATTAGTTCTTGATTGTTGAACTAAACTTATAAACCGATGTAATTTGCTAACGTACAAGTTACATATTAACGGCATCAACAAATTCGTTCAAACCCAAATATCAACAAGGAATATTATTTGCCATGAATAAATACTATGGTAAGTAAATGAGTATTAGCGCTCAATGTTTATAATTGATCAGTTCGAAATTTACAATGAGCCTATTTCCAAACATAATCATCATGCTTTTCAATGTAGTACTTTGTCCATCATTGCACCAACTTTCCGATAACCTCAGAAAAAAGGAGAGTCGATGAAGTAGCAAGTTACTGCTTCCTTACCTGTAGGTCGGAGGCAAATATTCGGCCTCTTATAGCACTTTTAAGTGAAACAAAGAGATCGTAATTAGACATAAGAAGTTTTGAAAGTGGAATGTAGTGGAATGTAGTGGAATTACTATCACTGATTACGCTACACAAATTAATTATGTCATGAGATATGAAAGTTTCTTTATATTCATGCATAACATTAAACTTCATATTTTTTCCAAAGTCTTTGAGTTAATTACGAATAGAATGAGACATTTCGCAGACTTGTAGGAGATATAGATGTCTTACAGTTTTATCCCAAAACCGTTGTTATTTTGTATTAAGTCTATAAAGGTTTGACTTTTCGCACATAAATAATATAAAACCAATATCAATTTTTGGAAATTTTCTGCCTTGAAAGAGTGAAAATAATATTCATACATTGTTTTAGCATCTTGACGTCCCTGGGAGTAATAAAGAATAACGGAGTAACTTTTATAACAGCTCAGCTATAAATATGAATAAATCTAAATAATTCAATTTATAATCAATATCTGATATTGTATCTAATTATTGTTATGCATTAAAACTAAACTAGACCCTCAATGGATGATGGTGCTGCCTCCACATATTTTTGCTTAGGGTTTCGCGAATACGATTTTTTCCCAGCGAAAGAGCGCGGTCCGAACAGTCGCGAAGCCAACGCGTGCTCGTCGTGCGCTCTCACGCCCCCGTCACGCTTCCCGCAGCGCCCCCTGCCCCCGCGCGTGCTCGCGTGCTCGGTTCGCAGACGGCTGATTCCGGCGCCCCTCACGCCTCCGCCGACTCAGCGGCAGGCACGAATTTTAACGCGCTCCGCCTTGTACTGGGAGCCACAGCTGGCGGCGGCTGCTGCTGCCGCAGAGTGGGCTGGAAACAGTGCTCGTGCATGTCACCGAGTCCCTTCCGCGGCACGAAACACGAGCGATTGGGTTGTTCATCTAATAATACTTTGAGTAAACAATAGAAGTGGCTTATAACGTGCAACCGTTTGAGTTTAATGTAAATACCAATATAATTAAAAGTTCGGAAAAGATAAAACGTTTTTGAATACACATTAACATTTGGCAAAAGATTTCCCATGAATTTTAGTACTATTATTTTAGAGCTTTACACGTGGTATTTTATTTATGTGGTAAATGGTTATTTGATAAATAATAACAGCTTGCGATTTTTCTTCTCATAAAAGTGCATACACTTTTTTTAAGGTCGGGGCAATAATCATTCCCAATAAAAGCTTCAAATTGAAAACCGGAGCTAAGAATGGAACCGTGTCAGGATAAAACTGAAATATACATGAATAAAAGTATTGCTATATTATGTACAAAAATTGACGGAATTTTACCTTTTAACAAACAGTTAGTTTTCAGATTCGGAATAATATCGCACTTATGTAGACTCCCCAGACAAGCACTGAAATAATTTAATTGAGATAAATGCATTATTGACTTCCATTCGTCTTTGAGCAAAAATATGCCAATTTTTGTGCCAATCGTGAACAAGTAAGCACTTCTCAAATGTTGAATCAGTTGCATTCTGTAGTGTCACACACTTTTCAACGGTTTTTACTGAACCAAAGTTTCGCAAAGATTTGGAAGATACGACATGGTGCAATGACTGCCCTTTCTGTTAAAATATTACACGAAAGCGATTTTTTCACGCAAAAATCAAACATTTTACAAAATGACATATCGCGTTTTCCAATTTTTTAGAGCTCTCGAAAAATCGACAAAATATTAGCTGTATGTGTCTGGTTGTCTCTGTCGACATTTCTTTTCCTCGCGAGTCCGTCATTCTTCTCGCTCTCTCTCGTATCCCTATTCCTGAGCCTCCGCCGCTTTGGGAACCGTCTGCACTAGCGCCCTCCCCTCCTTTCCTCTTCTCTCCTCTCCTCTCCTCTCCTCTCCTCGCCTTATCCTCGCCCAAGGAACACGCGCGACCCGCCCACGTGACGTGAGTCCGTGTTTATTTGCACGGAGGCGAGGCGCGTTAAAAGCTCGAACAAAAGGAACACGGCGCCCGTCACCTTTTTGTTTCGGACGCGAGGGCCATATTTCGTTACGGACTTCGAAAACATCGAACGCGGAGATAAGAAGGTTTAAATCCGTCTCCGATTTACGGCGGGAGTACTCGCTGCCCCTGATTATTTTACATGTCTACCGGCCACCCGACCATAAAACGTTCTCAACAGGCCTGAGGAATCTCGGCTCGGGCGGAACGAGTGTGCAATATCTTAGGTGATATCCAGGATCGGGGCGGGTCGCCCGCTGGAGGCCGCGCGCGTGAGGGCCGAGGCGGCGCCGCGCTTCTGCACCCCGAACACGCGGCGTCCAGGCGTCCGCGTCGCGCCGTCGTGCCGCGTATGTAAACAGCCGGGGGCGTCGCCGACGCCGGTCCGCGCGTGGAACGCTGCGAGCACATAAACAAACATCATGAAGGGCGTCTCATAAGACCGGGGGCGGCGCGGTGCGCTATCACACGACTGAGAAGCAGGGAACGAGCAATACGATCCGTCTCGCTTTCTCCTCCTCCTCCTCGCTCTGTCTCTCTCTCTCTCTCTCTCTCTCTCTCTCTCTCTCTCTCTCTCTATATATATCAATATATATATATATATAATATTATATAATATATATATATATATATCTTTATCTCTCTCTCTGCATCCCTCCATCTCTCTCTCCCTCTCTGCCTTCCTCCATCTCTCTCATTCTCTCATCTCTCTCTCTCTCTCTCTCTCTCTCTCTCTCTCTCTCTCCCTCTCTCCCGTCTTTCTCTCTTCATGTTTGAAGTCATGACAACAGTTTTGTGTCGTTTTTTTCTAATACCTATTACAAATGAATCTCGAGAAAGAAAATGGGTGAAGTACTCGTATTCGGATTACCCAGAATCCCATGCCAATTCGTATGTGTACACAATAGAGGTTTTATTATTGCAGCAAAATGTATGCTAATTTACGATCTAAGTGTAAACTAAATACTTACTTTTTAGAAATAGACATAATTTGTACGTATTAAATTGTATAATAATATAAATAATTGTAAAGTATAAATAATAATATAAGTATAAATAAGTATAAATAAATTTAAGTACTCTGCATGTATTATAAACATAATATATTATGGAGATCGTCATAGAACAATAATACTTGTTTGAGAAGTAATTACAAATTGTTTTGTTTTTCAATTCCGACATAAGTATGCACTCTTCTCTGCTTACCTTTTCAGCAAGGATGGAAAATCGAATTTAACGATATTTGTTCTCTTTATTTTTCTCCTCAGATTGGATGAGCCCGTTTGATCGCGTCGTCTGTGGTGAGTATATTTCTCTGGCACGCGCCTTGTAGGCGCCCGCATGCTCCTCAGGGAATTGCTCCATTTGGAAACCCTTGCTTCGCAGCACTCCAGCAGTTAGCTCATCTCCCGTAGCATGCACTTGCTGTAAACATTCATGTGCTTTTTGTAACCTAGCCTTGCATGACTAATTGTTATAGATGCTTATTTAAGTTATAATGAAAACAGAATGACGTAAATACGCATTAACCATGTAATGCTATTTGAAATTAATGTTTAAAGATAGGGAATTGCATAATACTATTCTCAGATATTTAATTTTCTTATTAGTTATTTCAGAAGAGTTGTCGTTTCGACACGTTACTATTCACTAACAGTAGCGTACGTGTGTCTAGCGTGCAGAAGTTAAATCCATGTTAATAGTGCACAGGGCAGGGATCATACCGGAATGGCAAGAGACAAAAGTATATCTTCATGATTTTTTAAGAAGTGAAACACTTTTATGAACCTAATAAAGATAGTTTTATTGCAACGAATATATTAATTTTGAGTTGTAGCTTGTCTAAAATAGGAGACAAAATTGTTCAACGGAAGCACATGTCTGTATTTTAGACACCCATTTCTGGGATCATTATTTTTACTAAATATTTATAAACGTCATATTTCCCTTTATAGTGACATTTCGTATTAATATATTTTGTAGTAAGCAAAATTAAAATAGTATTACTCTTTGATAAAAATGTAATTTTTGCTTTCTTACAGGGCTATGCTTTTTTTAAATTTTTCGTTGAATTAAGTTATAAAACTTAAAATTATTCCGATAAACCAAATATTGAGTTTTCACCCAAATTAAATTTTCCCTGACTTATGGTCCTTAACTATTTTTGCTTTCTCATCTATGAACTAGTACGCACTTAATATACGAAAAGTCACGTAACACGGAAAAAAAATTGATGTCAACATGTAGATGGAAACGCACTATCTCAAACAGTTGACTGTTTGTGGACAATCCCAGTGGCTAAATGATTTTTTTAATGGATACTCCCTAAAGATTTGGATTACATGACAGAAGTGATTAAATACTGAGTTTTTCAAACATTTAAAATATAAAATGTTGGAAACAAGCTTTGTTTTAATATTTAAATTACACCAGTATTTTTATAATTCAATTCATTTACAGACACCACTATTTTAAATGATCTAAAAATTTCTCGAAATATCAAATGTTTTCTTGTGGACTTTTCTTTACATTATTTGAAATTGTGATCAGCTGTTTGTTAGGGCGGTGTCTGTTCGGACACCAAAGCAAAAACTTTCTTTAAACATTTTATAAGTACAATACACAGAACACAATACATTGTAAAATGCACTGAATTCCCTGGAGAAAGTGCCATTTCCATTAAAACGTTTAAATTTTCAAAAATTTAAGATTTTTTTTGAAAATTACCTATTCAGCTGCACAAGGGACTCTGAAATGAGCGTGTTCGCGAGGTACACGTACGCTACTCGTCATTCGTGGTACTTCCGGAAGTCAGAAATGCTCAATTAGTCAACGCTAAATGAATATGGTGAATGTCACTGTGTTTAAAAATAAGTATTGCTACATAACTCTTAAACATTAACGTAAAAGAAGCCTTAACATATATTAGAAAATAACCAATTTATGTTATTTTGTTATATATTCAATATTTTTTTATCGTTGTAACAAAAGCGACGGGGTTTACTAACATCTTTCTGTTTTTTGTAGTTGTATATTGATTCATGCATTTCTCAATTTATATTTGCCATGGAATCTTAATATTTGACTATATTCATATATATTTCAACAGTATTGTTTGCCAAATTTTATAATTTGCATTAAGAATGTTAGAGTTGAATAGGTTCGTAATAATAATAATAATAATAATAATAATAATAATAATAATAATAATAATAATGGTAAATCTCCCAAAGCAAATTTACAGTACTGAGATGTATGAATGACAATTGTCATCGAAGATAATTGTCTTTTGGTAGGAAATATATGTTCCATTTTAATACGTTGATTCAAAACCGAAGATATCCAAAAGACGTAAGTTTTCACAGCTTGAGTTAGATACAAGCATACCCGTAATATTTTTTGACAATTGTTTCTAAGTTACCTGCATCGCGCTTGCAGCTCATACTTTCTAGAAACTAAAATTCACAGGAGAGTGGAAACAGATTTCTTAGAAACTTTTTATATTAAATCTAGGATAAAAATAGTAGAAGTAGACTATTCAAATGTTGAGTAATTTGCTTGTCATTGATAACAAGCTATTCATTGATAACATATGTACGCGTTCTACGGTCGCAATTGAGCACAGGAGAAGGTTCTCAATTCACAGGTCAGGATGAAAACTTAGAATGAGGAACTAGCTGCATGTAATGATCGCTAAATTAGACTTCGAAGTCATTGGGTAGGGTGACTGAAAACGCGATAAACTATCTGTATATCACTCGAGTAAAAACAACTCCTGGCAATACGCTGTGAAGGACTAGCTAAAAGTATATTTTTATCATTGAATTCTGACTTTGTCAGCAGATCTGAAGATGATAGCTAATCCATTAAAACAGTCTTTTAAATAATAATAATAATAATAATAATAATAATAATAATAATAATAATAATAATAATAATAATAAAGACAACATCCTTTATTGCTACTCGTCCTATAATCCAAAATTATATTTAAAATCCATTTTTTCTTATATATAAAAATGCATTTTGTTACCGATCAGTTCATGAAAATTCCGAATTAAAACGGAATCTGAATTAAAAGGCTTGGAATCAATTTAGAGAGATATTTTCGCGAAAATTGAGATATTGCGTCTACACTGTCCCCAGCCTATCAGTTTGCGTCTCTTTAAAAACGGTATTAAATTTTAACAGCGATTGATAGTGATGATTCAGAGAATTTCGTCAAACATCAATGTAGGTTGTTATAATTACATTATAGACACATGTCGGCCATAAAAGTACATTTTAGACTACAGTCTTTGAGGCTAAATACTATATCCTTGCGAACGCTACATTTATATCTGGGCATCCTGAGAGCCACTTTAACCAGCAAATTTACTCTGATTTATAAATGCACGTTTGATGTGTACGATAATGGCCTTTCTGTAAGGAAAACGTCCGAATATTCTTCTTGCTTTGTATGGTCGGTCGACGAAATATTCGCCAAGCGTAACTGAGCTGCAGGGTCTGTGCATGTTTCGGCGGTAGTATCTTAGCGCCCGTAGTTCCGCTCGTCGGCAGGCGCCAGTGCTGCCTCCGCCGCCCCCGCCGCCGTTGCGGCGCCACCCGGCGGCGGTGGGGGAGGGGGCGGGAGCGGTGGCATGCGTGGCGTTGGTTGACCTTGGCCGCATCGCTGGCCCTTGACCCCGCTGTTCGTTGACACCAAGGCTACTTCCGCCGGAAAGCTGACGGTCCCTCGGCCGCTGGAATCCGCCTGCACATGCGCTGCTTATAAGGCCTGGTGCCAAAGGTCGCCATAAATTATTTTGTCTAATTCATTTGTTTCTCGTTAAAACATTGGAAAGTCTTTCACAACTTTAATCAACTTTTCTGTCATAAACTTTGCTACATTTTATTGCTTCATACTTCTTGTCACTCATGTTTAATTGTTGCACCGCGTATTTAAATCGTTTATCTCAAACTTACTTGGAAGTATATTTTGTGTCGTAAAGTTGACATTTTAAGATACCGTACATCAACCACTTTGATATTTCCCTGGCATCACAGAACTCTATCATTACATTTTTGATCCCTGAAATAAGTTTACGGCAATAAAGTCAGAGTTTTCCTCGATTGCATTTCGTCACGACACTGGGAAAAGATAGTAGAACCAACAGGGACCGCCTGGCGTAGGTTGCGTACCAACCAAAGCACAAAACTCGACCACTGGACAGGCCGGTTTGGCCTTTCTCCTCTTTCCCACCTCCGAACCTGGCGACAGCGTGGGGCGTTCTTTGCACAGCTGTTACCTCCTTCTGTCCACACTTGCTCAGAACGGAGGCTTTGGGGCAGGGAGGTAGAAAGTTTTGGCACATAAGTTTCCCATTAGCTCCAGTATGAACATCAGAATACCCATAATATTTCTTGTGTTGGACTCTAAACGTCCATGATAGAGAAAATGTAATTTCCTTCCGTATTTTTAAAATTGTTTCAAAACCATTTCTCAGAGTTCCTTATTATTTTGTTTTCGATTTGCTTCATTCTGTTAATTCCATTTCAAATATTACCTTTCATGATTGAGTGTTATTTACATGTGTGCAGAGATCGTTCTGTAACAATGTAAATTATGGGATATCGATATGTCATATTACTTTCGTTTCCAAAACGTGTGCTTTTTCGTCTGTATGCCTACGAACACCACTAGCATAATACGTAGGATTGTATGAAAAACGATATTCTTTGATAAATCCGTCTTAACATTTGAGGCCGATTAAACTTTATTTTTTAATGTTGACATGAACTTTATAATTTAGGGTACATTATATATTCTGATTATTATTTAACTTTGATCCAAATTATTACCTAAGTATATTTTATAATATTGCAAAATGTGTTTATTGGTAAAGTAAAAGTAGGATTTTCATTAAAGCTTTAAATTTTTTGAAAATTTAAAATGTTAAGCTAGTTTTTCATATTCTCATACACCTTTCTAATATAAATTAATGAATTCGTTCTTTATGCAAACTAGTTTGCGTCATTTGATATTCAAATTGTGACTTAAAAACAATTTCGTAAAATTCTAATAATTTTCGCCTGTTTCTGACACAAATATTTCCCAAAAAACGCATTTAAATAATTTTTTAATAAGCGCTCAGAAGGTTTAGTAAAATGTTTATTAAATTTACTCAATTAAATGGCACCCATACTATTTTCTTTAAAATATTGTAATTTTTCGATCTAAAAAGTAATAACTGCCAATAATGTGCCAAATGTAAACAAAATCTGTAACAATATTATATCTTTGCATAAACGATACAAATGGTTGCCGACTAATAATAATTAGAGAGAGTTTGTGCTATTTGAAATACCATTTTATCTTCTCATCGACATCGTTGTTTTAGAAAATCTCGTCATGTCATCTCTCGTCTGTTTTACATTTCTAATTCCGCGCTCGTTTGTCTACCTTCGCCTGAACTGAAACAGTCGCGTGCATGGACGGCCATCGAATAACCCGAGCAGAGTTATTTTCAATACATTTGCTTAGGTGAGGAGTTACCATTTCATCTTTTAGGGGTTTTATAATAAGAAGCTTTTCGAACCTTTGGTGATAGTTCTGTCTTTCAACGCTTATCGGACATTTAAAAAAAAATCGTAACCTCGGCCATGCGTAATCGCTTCGGAGAAACCCCGGCGTGTTTTTACCGCCAGGGCTGCCAATTTCATGTTGAAATCTTAGTAGGAAGATTTTGCACCCACCAACGATAAAGCAGTCGACGGGACTATCGATCTTACGCGCATGCGCAGTTCAAGTTTCACATCACTTTTCTTCATCTACGCATGCGCAGATCGAGATGCGCATGCGCAGTCGATTGCTGCCCACTAAGGCGCGTAAAACTCCACATTTCAGTATATTGCTTAATAATGAATTGTTAGATATTAAATATTTAAAATATGTTATTCAGTGATACTGCAATTTATTTTGGGGCCTGACTTTGACCCTTACCTCCACTGGTGTCCTCCGGGTACAGGAATGCCAATAGTAAGCGACTGTTAGTTATTGCGAAAATACTCTTAATTCATTTGAGTATAGCTGATTATGCGTGACATTTATCAAGTAATATTGTTAAGACATTGTTTTAGTTTAATTCATTTAAACGTTTATCTTTAATTACCACCAAAACTTCAGAAGCTTTTGTAGTTTCATTGTTGCACCATTATGAAGTATGTTGCTTTAATTGCGTATTTTTTTCACTTCTACATCCATTGTTCACATCCGTCCTTTTATATTTTCTCTCTGCTCATTTCCTCTGCTCAAAATTCTGCTTTCAATCTTTGTTTCCTTTTGTTTTGTATTCCGACAATGTTTTACCATATATTCTTCTTTTTCTCCTTCATTATCATCACCACCTTAGCCTTTATTGCTTGAGGTCTCATCATCTTTAATATATTACATGAAAGAAGAGAGAAACGCTCGTCGACGTCGAGAAGGCAGTGTGATGGCTGGGACGGGGGGGGGAGCGCGGGAGAGCGGGAGAGGGGCGCGAGCTCCTCGTTTCCGCGGGATGCCGGGCCGTGGGAGAGTCACGCCCCCGCCCCTCCGCGCCCGCCCCGCCCGCCCCCGCCCCCGTCACCGCAAGGTCACTGGTGGAGGCGTGGCAAAGTCTGCGGCACGAGGCCGGCCCTAGAATTCCAGCTGCAATTCCTTAGGAATGTTGGATAGCTTCCTGATTTCAGAAAAATAGGAAGGGCATCTTTGTTCATCATGGTCTCCGATGTCTCTTATAAATGGTGTACTCTTAAAATGCATTACTCATATGTTCATGTAAATTTGCTAGAGGAAAACTTAAGCGATGTATTTTTCTTCAAAAAGAGATTCGAATATTTTTAATAGAAAATTGAAGTCATAAAAATATAGTACGCAGAAGATAGTAAAATCATTTCTAATCAGAGAAAAAATGTTTTAAATTTATATTCTGACAAAGTAAAAATAATGCATTTTGGAACGTTTGCTTACATTTAATAAGCATTTTATTCCAGAATTGGTTCAATGCATAAGCAATTCTAATTCGGAGCCGTTCATATATCTCAGTAAACTCTTTGAACCTTCCCAAGTATGCAACGTTTTTTTTAATATTGGATTTGGTAAATTTTTCAAAGGGTTTTGTATTTGCTTTTAATATTTATTGTGATGCACACCAAACTCTGTTTGGTCATGTTTAACGCAGCTAGCGTATGAATCCTATTACTATATTTGTGGATGGGCTACAGTCAATCATGGTAGCGTGACCTACATTTTGAGAAGTTATTCAATGGAAAGGAACTAATATAACCCTTTCGCTTTATTATTTTAAGTTTTCTATTTTTAAAAACTTTTGTTTAAATAATTATTTTTTATCTGGAAATGCTTACCTCCAGCAAAATTGTTTTTGTTAACGAATTGTTTTTTATAATGATTTTTAAGTGGTAAATTTTCGTTTTATTCCGTGTAAGATTTATCTTTTAATACTGCGGATATTGGAACATCTCCGCCTGGCAGGCGCCTGTGTAAGTTTGTGTAGCATTTCATCCATCAAGCACTAGTGGACCCATAGTGACGTTTTGGACGTTAATGGACACGCATAGTGACCAACTGACCCTATGTGACGTTTCAAGTAGTCCCGATTGGATGAAAAACTGTCCATCGGTGATTACTGCGCAGATGGCAGAATTGCATACATCGCAGTATAGAAGCAATAACTTTTTAAAAAAATGTTCGGACAATTTTCAAACTATCACTCACATAGCAACACACTAATAAATCGTCAGGTCTTTTGAATTCAGTATTTAAATATATATTTTTTTAGTGAATTATGTAAACTAATTTCCGTATTTTACTTGCTTGGCTTGGAAAGCGCGACTGCCGCGGGCAATCGCGAGCACCGGGGCCGAATGTCTTTGTTGTGAACGCCGGGCCCTCCGCGCGCGCGGGGGCGGCCGGCGGAGTGAGGCAGCGAGAAAACGCGGGCTGGCGGGCACAATTCCCATCGTGGGCGGGGCGGGGGCGGGGCGGGGGCGGTTGGCGGGGGCGGGGGCGGGGGCGGGGGCGGGCGCGCGGCGAGGCCGCGGGAGCAGAGCCCGAAAATCCGCCGGCAGAGCCACAAAGGCCGGAGCGCCGACCCGCCGCTTCCTCCCTCCCCTCGGAGTCCTAGGTTGCCGGTGTCGCCGCCGCTCGCGCTGGCGCTCGCGCTCGCCCGCCGCCCGCTGTCACCGCCGCGCGCGTCGCTGTTGCCGTTCTTCTGGGCTCCGTCGCCGTACGCTGCCTTTCGATCGTCGGAGTGGGCGTGCGCCGCCTGAAACAAGACGAGGCAGCTACACATTTTTGGGTCTCTCTGGGTCCAACCTTATCTGTTAAACAATTAAAATTAGAAACCAATCAAATAATTGAATATGATATCTAATCTTTTTTCATCATTTGATCCAACCTCAAATATTATAAATATTCCCATATATTGATTAAGAACTCTCTTAGGATTAATAATCATTCCATCTTGTTATTGATTAATTCCTAATCGAAGATTACCAATATGAAATTTATTAATCAATACATTATATTCCGAATTCAAAACACTTTTAATAGGGAATATAAAAATAGGAAGATATTTCCTATTCATTTCCTTATTTTCAATAATTTTGTTCAATAACTTCCTAGGACTATTTCCATGCTTCTTAACAAGATCAAGCCATTTAACATTTTCATTATACTTTATTTACCAGTGGCATATTTTACTAGCAAATCAGTAAAACTTAATACGAGAAGAATATTAAGTAACTGTAATGATACTAATAAGTCAGTTTCATGTTGAACTATTTACAGGATGCTTCTTAGTTTGGAAAGTTTCGCGCGTTTAGAGAGCAAAATTGCGTGTGATCCGCATTCACAATTATAAAAAACAGTAGATAAATAAACTGTATATTATAATAGTAATGTGCAAACAGTAAGAATATTTTAATTCATTATTTCATTTATTCTTATTTCATAATTCATTATTTTATTCTTAATTTATTATTGAACAGGTGTGATAGGAAATAATTTTTTTTTTCAGTTTAAAAACGAAACAAAAATAACGTAAGCAACATAGTTTTGTTACAAAATTGGCAGTGAGCCAACTTTGATTCCTAACTTGCAAACATTCTTGTAGTGATGGTTTCATGTTGTTGCTTTCTTTCATACCATTCCAATAACAGAGATACTCTTTCTCGACGTTCATAATTACCATAATTCTCAGAAAAATGAATACATATTAAAATTGATTTGTTTATATATTATATTTTATTTTAAATATTGATTTACCTAAAACAAAGACTATAATTTTGTTTTTTTATTCTCCTGGGAAGTCGTAAGAATATCTAATTAGTACCGTAGAGTTCCTCTTGTCTCGTAGTTCACATGAATGGGGGGAGTGAGTGAATATGAATACCGTGCTGGAAGCGTTGAGATTGTCTGCTGATGGATTATACTCGTAACTTCAATTTATACCTGCAGTCAGTGATATGCCACTGAAACTCCTTAATCACTTTGCATTATGTCTCAGTATTGTTTTCATTGCGATAAGATGCAATACACGAAACCTCCATATACATATCTGTAATTAACATAATTACTTCCACGCTGTATAGCATTGTATTGTAATGGCGAGTCGACTCTCCTGGAGAATGCCCACAATTCTCAAACAACGAATTAATCACTCAGCGGATTGTCAGCGTCTATTATGTCTTGTTTCTTGACTGTTCCAGTTGTCCTAAGCAATATTGCGTGCATTACAAGCTACAATTTGTCAGTTTATTCATGGCAAACAAAAATGTGCGATAAGCTTCAGGCAATATCTAGAGTTTCAAACATTTTCAGAATGTAGTAGTTGCCTATAATTTATCATTTCCGTCAGTTTTTCAATTTGCATCTGTTTTGCATCGTCCATATGTACTACTATACTACATATGGATTACTAATTGAGGTTAATTGAGTACGGTCAAATGAACTTCTACAGCAGTACAAAGTATTTATCCAATTTCGCTTTTCACCGCAGTGGTTGCAATTGAGAAAATGAGAATCGAGAAAATAGAAGACCTATTGAATTTTATTGATGATCATTAATTGTTTGCTTTGAATACTATTGTGAAGAGAACTGAAGTGAAGTTGAGGCAACCGCTTATCAAATCGATGAACACAAATCGTCGCAAGATAAGTATAGCAGCACTAACACATTTATTATACTTAGACGTACTGTATCTCCCGAGTAGTTAAACATTTATTTGCGCACTAGATGCGCTATTGAATATTAACAAGTTATTGAAACAGATTCACAAGATGACTTTTACGTAATTAAAAAAATCATTAAAGCATGGTCGTGTTTTGGGTGCGTGGACATTGTTATTATTAATAGCTATGTATAAAACTATTAATCCGTTTTACTCGAGTCAACCGCTACTTGAAAACAAAGGTTAGTAGGAATGGAGAGGACCGGTTGTCGTTCTCCGGATCGGCTCTGCTCCAATGCTGTCCCTTTCAATAACAGGCGTCCCGGCCTGTGGGTGCGAAGGAGGGGGAGGGGGAGGGGCGCGTAGGGCGGGCGGCTGAGATAGGGACGAAACAGCAGCGATGCGGACGTTCCATATGGAAGCGAGGCCCGCGCGCCTGCCTTCCGCCGCCGCTGTCCCCCCGCCTCGCCCTCGCCGCATCCCAAGCGGAGCCGCCGTGGTTTATTCGAGGATCGACAGGCCGTAAAGCGCGCTGGATTTGTATGCCCGAGGCGCCGAGGCGCGTCCCCCCCCCCCCCCCGCCACGACCACCACCGCCCCGCCTCCGCCGCGCCCCGCGCCTTCCACGCTTCCTTTCACTGGCCGGGATGCCTTCCTCTCTTTCCTCGCTCCAAACAACACAGGTTTGGTTTCAAAATCGCCCGAAGAACAAGTTCGTAGTCTCCGCAGAGAATAAGATATTAATCTCTTATTGAAACAACAATTTGGTAATACTAATAAAAAGCAAAAACAATTTTCATGAAGGTTATTGTTAATACATGAAAATCATTGAACATTAAGTTGTGTCGAGTCTTCAGTACACGTATATTTCACTTAGTGTAATATAACTTTATACTTTTTTAAGAACCACGTAACTCTCACACAATACAAAATATGTGTAATATCTACAAAAAAATTATGGACACTCAAATTCAAAAGAAACGTAATAGTTTAATGAGTATTATCATTTTAGAGAGAATGTAGTTGTTCTCTCAGGCATCGTCGAATCCAGGGGGTACTTGGGCCATGCAGACGTCTCCCCAGAGGCAAGGATTTTTTTGTAATGTTACACCACTGCTCTCTGATTAGTGTATTACCCTTATTTGCTCTGACATAGTGTGTCTCATTATCCTTTCAATCAAATTGATAATTTGTTTTGCATTGCATTTAAACGATTTTATTCTCAGTTGCCTTTTTATCCTAATTATGTAAAATGTCTCAAGTGTTGTGGAAGACGCTCTTATTTGAATAGCTTTTCTGACTGATAATTCTATTCCTGCTCTATTTTCTTCTTCCTTGCGATTTTTCTTGTGAATTAAAATGCTCATACTTTTCTTTGAAGTGTTTCTTAATAAACCACTTTTTCTGTCGCTCTTTAGGTAAGAACTTCAAGACCTGCAGAGTGCTTTTAAATGTACGTTTCACGCGTGTTTCTAAATAGAATCTGTAGAAATTGATTGGATGCATGAACTTTTTAATTGGATTTCTAGGATGATCATAAAAACAGAACGAATTGATGTAAAAAAAATGTGAACGAAGGCTGTAAAAAAATGTAAGCGAACAGTGAAAAGAAAGGTAAAGAAAACAAGATGAAATGAGAGAACGTGACGATGAAGGGAAAATGGGAAGGATGAGCCTAAAATAAGAGGATTGCGACAGTAAAGAGAAAACAAAATAAGACACTATCGGACAGGAGAATGGAATTATGAGACTTACTATTAGGACAACAATTGTCGCCATTCATTTCATGGTGTCGTTCTTATTAAGCTTTTATCTCTCTCTCTCTCTCCGCCTTCGCCAGCACCTCCACCCCTGCAGCAGGCGGAGCGAAGCGAGGCGTGGCGTGGCGCGGCAGGGCGGGGCGGAGGCGGGCTCGGCATCTTTAAACCAGTTTTGTATAATAGGAAAGCTAGGCGGGCGCGCGCCGCTGCCTCTAATGTTGTAAATTATGAAGCGACTCATTTCGCCGGAGCCGACTATGGCCGTAACTTACGGCGCCTCCGCGAGCGGTGCCGCGGGCGGCGCGCGGGTCGCGGGGGTCGTGGCGGCGGAGGACGGAGGACGGAGGACGACGACGCTCGCGCCGGGGAGGGGGCTTGTTATTTCCCTTTCTGCCCGCTCCGGCTCCTTCCTCGCCGTCTTTCCCTCGCCGGATCCTTCCTCACCGATAGTGAATACCCCTCGACGATGATTTAAGAGTCCAAAACATTCTTTTTTGTATTGCTTTGTTTTGTGCTCGATGCGTTTTAAAAAAAAATATATGTGATATCCTGTCTTCAAAAGTGGGTGCTCCCACCCTGACCCCCCGGGCCCTATACGTTATGGTAATGAGGTATTTTCCTCTGAGAAGGGCTGAAAGGGTGCAGGGCGGCGCGAGACCCACCCCGTTGGTCTGTGAGCGAGGGCATTAGCATATCCCTTGTGAAGAGCCAATGGGATGGCTGGGCTACGTGGCGGTATGTGAATGTAATAGGAAGAAAATTGCGTCTTAAAGGTAAGATATGGCGTCTTGTTAGGCGGGGCAATCGCGCTGAGGCACAGGCGTTGAAAGGGCGGTCGCGGAGGCAGGCAGCGGAGGAGGCAGTGGCGGCGGCGGCGGCGGAGGCGAACAACAGGGTGACCGATGTGTAGCAGATGGCCCCGCGGTGGGAGAATGTGAGTTTCATAACGCACACGCAGAGAGGGTGGGAGGGACTGTTGTAAGGTAGCGTGCGCCGGCAAGGGGCAGCAATGGGCGCACAGGGGCGGCCCGGCGGCGGTTGGCGGGTGCCTCCGCCGCCGCCGCCGCCACCACCGTCGCAACGGCGCCAGCGAGCGGGTTTCTGCACGTTTAACGGAAATGGCCGCTGAGTGGACAGCGCTGTGGTCTCGTTTCGACGCCGTTCCGCCTTTGTCGGCGCATTCGCTCCGTCCGGATGTGACCTCGTTGCGGCCCCATTAGAATAACGCATATCTGGCTTTCAGCCCATGGACTTCCACAGATGGGGGACTCTTGTGGGCTTCCAAGAGAAAAACGTGCTATCATCTTCCGTCTAAAAAAAGCTCGGGCTATTTCTGTCTCGAAGTATGCAAATTAGAGGCGGCCACAATTGGGTCGTTTTCTGCGGTCGAGGAACCTTACTTGCGAGTCTGAGCGAAATGCAAAAGTATGCCTAATGTAGCTCATATACGGTTTCCAAACATTGTTTTGATGCGTCATTGGAGCTAGGGATTTAAGCAAGAATGAGATAATATCAGACTGTAATAGTGATTATAAAAAAATATAGGACTCTTTATGATTAGTTATTCTAAAATTATGTTCAATTATTTATCACCATTCCTTTATTATTTTACAGAAATAAATTTAAACGATGTTTGAATATCATACAATCAATAAATTTAATTAATCTAAATGCCAACCATTTCTCAGATCAGTATCGTTTTAGAATATTCAAGACTTACTCACTGTAATTGAAAACATAGAAGCAGTAGAGTTTGAGAAGTTTTATGTATGATATGAATAAGACATATAAAATGTTGTTTATTGACAGTTGTGATTCATAAATGCTTTCATGCCTGAATGCGTTTGCTGTATGTGTCGTAATCGTATCCATTTTTCTCGATCATTGAGTATCATAATGAATTTTGGCAACGAGTCTGAATATTTGTATCTCGAATTCACATACAGCCGTAAAACCGTCCAAGACTTTCGACGATGCTTCTGCGAATGTTTCATAAAAATCCGAGAACCTGCAGCATTCTCCAGAAGCCTTTGCATCGGAGCAACCCTAAAATCTAGTAAGGCGCTCGTTAGATAAAACGCGGCGCAACATCGCAATCGATGGGCCCTCGCTGGGCGCTCCGGGGTGGAACTCGAGCCGTCACGACGGCATTCGGCGTTCGGCGCCGCGCCGTTGCGAGGCGTCTAGACGGCGGCGGGGGACGCGGCGAGGGCGCGAACGACCCCCGCGGGGCGCCGCGACGCTCGTCGATTGCGTCGGCGGCGGGGGCGGATGCGGCGGCGGCGGCGGCGGCGGCGGCGACGGCGGCGACGGCCGGCCAGCACGGTGGCGGCTCCGTGGCGCCACTTTATGAGACGGGAGTCCAGACCCCGTTTTAATTTTTCTGTTTATACCCGCGCTGACGGGAACACCGCGGTTTTTCTCACTTCTGCGTTCGTTCTTGTCGCTATCTCCCTCTCTCTTGTCTTCACTTTTCTTTGCTACTTCCATCATCGCTTCTCCCTGTAAAACTCGCAAGCCCGTCCACAAACTTCTTTTTTTTGTTTACTCATGCCCTCATCGTCCTTCCATTTTTAACTTTTTTTTGCTTTCTTAATTCGTCTTCGTTGTTCCCCAGATCTTCGTGTTCATGCGCGTTATTCCATGTCTCTTTGACCCTTCCCGCCTTCGGCCGTCGCCCCTGCGGTTGCAGTCAGAAGCGACTCCGCAGTCGCAAACAAGCGGCTTCTTTTGTCCCCCCCGTCCCCCTATCGCACCACGCGTACGCCACCGCGGCAAATGTTAATGGCGCCGGCGGGATTTGGAGATTTGGGACAGTGTTCTTAAGAGGGCCGTAAAGGACCTCTGTTCCCCGCTCTCTCGCTGTCAGAGGAGCAGCTTACCATTCACGGGGCTCCTCGTATCTCTCCTCTTGATGCCTGGTGTTCTACATTGCTTTACTTCCGTTGCTTTTTACTCTTGTTCTCTCGAAACAGACTTTTCTCATTAACGACTTGGTATTAGAACTGTTCCCGTTGCTAATCTACGTAATCATTTTTCTCGAGTCTTCCTGTCAATTTCTCTCGCACTATTCTTGCCAAAACATGCAATTTTTCTATATAGTAATTGAACATGTAAAAAAAACGTCGAAAACACTAACATATTTTTTCCTCTAAAGGTATTATTCAACCGGTCTCTCAAGGTGCAAAAAGAGATGAGCTGTATAATATCGTAACTGTAAATCCTTAATCCATACGATGTGCACACGTGATATTTTGGAGGATGAGTCACCCCGCAAACACTTTGTGCTTATTCATTCCATTTCATGCTTGACTATTATTTAATGCAAGTGTTGTGTTATTTTTAACTTGGTTTAACACTGGTTTCACGCTTATCTAATCTTATTAGAGTTTTTTTCAATTTCTGTCCTATTAGAGTATAAAACAAAATACCATTACAGAAAGATTAAATAGATCATATTTTTAAAGAATTAAGGTAACATATAAGGATGAGAGTGTCTCGAATAAGAAGCAAAAAATCAAAGATGAAATAAAATGAGTATGTAAAGAAAGAAGATGAGACAAAATAATAATTAAAAAAATATGACTCAAATCTTTCAGCCTTAGTCTTATTCAAAAGTTCGAGATGAGAAGTGAAATCTCAAATTCAACAGCTGTACAAAGTCATACGACAATTCATGAAAGTATTATTCATTAGAAACATTTGTTCATTATTAATATCTTGTGTTAAACATTCACTTTCCTGAGCTTGAAAATCACTCAAAAATAACGGAATAAACATGACAGTCGTGCCAAATGAATGGGTATGAAGAAGTACCCAAACAAATTGTTGATAAAAGACTTCTTTGCCTTCCACGTCCACGTCGTGAATGTTTCACCATCAGTCCGGAAGAGCAACGTGCACATCCATCCCGCTGCCTGCCTGCCTGCCTGCCTGCCTGCGCGTGTGTGTTGGTGGCGCGCTCTCCCTGACCTTTCGCGTGAGCTGCAACGCTCACAGCGCGTCACGCGGCGCGGACTGCACCGCGCCGTGATGCGCCCGTCGCTCTGTGAGAAACGCGTGGAGAGGCGGCGTTGGCGTCTCACTGGCGCGCCGCGCCGCGCCGCGCCGCCGCGTTCTGCCCGACAGAGCATTGTACTGTCTCATATCGTTATCTCTTATTATTGCCTCGTAACATACACTGCAATGTAACCGCTGCATGCGTTTCGCCCAGGCCGCTCACTGAAGGTACTTCTCCTTGTGCCCATATGCGGTTTCGTGTTGTGCAGCGCAGCTCCGAGAAACAGTACAGCATATTTCTTCCAGGGTCGCGTGCTGGGAAGGAAAGAATTTACTGGAAGTTTGGAGGACCTTTAACGGAATATCTGGCCGTGGGTTTTTTACAGTCCCGTTAGGTAACATTCCTGTGGGTGCTGACAGATAACGCACCTTGGAACTGAAAATTTTTCACCACGAGTCGTAAACATTCGTTGCATTTTTACGTGCCAGAGCAAAACATTTATAAAGAAATTTTCACAAGGGGTACTGTCAATTAAGGAGTTTGGATAGAAGAAAATTAAAATTACTTAAAACTGAAATAAAACTATTAAGATAAAATTATATTACAAAATATGACGATGTTTTATTGTTTTATTTTAAATTTGATTATTTGAAATTTGTTTTTAACAAATTCTTTTTGTTAAATAGAACTCCCGATTGGTACGTATTGATGGTTAATTTTTTATATCTACAGAAGTAATGACATTAATTTGAAAACCTATGAAGTAAGTGTTCAGTTTTAATTTCCAGAATTATTAATCTTTCTTCAGTGTATCACTCTTTTATTACTGAATAAGTTGATCACGATGCCAAAGTAAGTCACTTGCGCTAAAGGAAGAATATGTGAATGCGCTGAAGTTTGAACATGCCCATAAGAATGAAGCGAAAAAGTTCTCCATCAAAACTCTTATTACGTGGGAGAATTTCATGCCTAAGTGCGTTGGAGCGATATTTCTGGGCGGTAACCCGATTGCATATCGCGTTGCAGCCCATTGGGCCCGGCCGCTGGCGGGCTGGGCGGCCCGGTCGGAGCGCCAGATAATCTTGGTCTTGGCAGACGGCGCGGGCCGGTGCTGGAGCGCGGCGGTGGCGGGGCGGGG
>BOPP01000005.1:12840447-12858382 GCA_017312745.1 Gryllus bimaculatus | reverse complement strand
GCCCCCGCCCCCGCCGACCGCGCTCTAGCTGCCTTTCTCTCTTTCCGGCCGTGGCGCCTCTCCGCTGAGCCTGTCGCAGCGGCCGCCGCCGCCGCCGCCGCAGCTCTCGGTGTGTGTAAACTCTCTGTGCGCTTCCCGCCATTTTCATTGGGATGAAGTTGCAACGCAACCTGCGAGATGGCGCTCACCGAATTCGAACATGTTCGTGCACTATGGGAAACGTTACTTCGTGGCATGTATAAATTGTACGACTCATCTAAAAACAGTAGCTAAGGTTACAAGTTTTCGGTTAAATGGCAACTTAGCCAGGCGATAATAGGTTAAAACTTACCGACAGATGATGACCGCAAAGTTCTACATATTGATCTGTTAATATTGCGTTACACGCAGAGGGATTTTTTTATAAAAATGCCGAAGACCGGAGCCTCGTCGCTATCTGGAAAATGCATATTTGTATTTGTATTTAGCTTTTTATGTGTCCCTTAAAGAACAATTGGCTTCAGCGCCGTTACATCTCTGGGTTTCTAGACTGTCACTCAACCGGTGTCTCGAATTCGCTTAACCTTCGTGACTTCACGTAGTTAACGAATTCGTCTAACGGTTTCGCGATCGTGGCATCTGAGAAGAACCATCCCAGCATTTGCCTTGATGACCGAGGGAAACCACGAAAATCTCCGGTCAGGATGACCGGCAAGGGGATTGAACCCAGTTTTCCCAAATACGTCAGTGCGCTACACCATGAGCTACTTTGCTCGGTTGGGGAAACGCATAGCAAAGGGTCAACTGAGGAACGTGACAGGTCAGGCATGTTTAGGAGATGTGGTATTGTCTGAATAGAAATTTAACACTGATATAATAGATGTAAAACTATAGCCAATCACTCGCTAGCCTTACAAATTTCCCGCCAGAAGTCTGATTTCTGTTCATCACTGTTCTGCTATTCCTCGTCATCGTAACGTACTTCACAATCTCTAGCCACCGCGCGTTGGCTAATTTCATCTTCAAAAGAAAGTCCAAAGAATGTATTGAACATGTACCTAATTTGACTTTATCCATTCATATTGGATAATGTGGAAATTAATTGGCTAATTCGGGAATTAGATTCGCACTTTCTCCGCAACATATTTGAATTTATCTGGTTCAATACATTTACTTTTCCGTTTTCCGATAAACGAAAAAATTGATTAGACCACCTATCTTTGCTTCGATTTTGTAATTTTTCAATTACCAAATTTTATTGCTTTTCAATGGAAACGTATCGATTTTCTCACAAAAAAACATTTCTCTACGATATCGCCAGTTGTAGTTATCATTATTATGAAACATCCGCGCGTAACTATGAATAAATGTTGTTACGGTTTCTCAAACTCTGCTATTTTGATGGCACATGATATCAATCGCTTTTTTTTTCAAACGACGTAAGAAAGTTTGAAATACATTTCCTTTTAATGCCATTTACATAATTTTACATAATAACAAAGATCATTGCATTTGCAGTAGACGTATTTTTAAGATAACATTTTTGATGGTATTTTATACGAGGGTGTGCTTTTCAACACATTTTCCATTTTTTCATTAATTGATATTTGCGACAGAACATTATTATTGTTAAACACTATTATTGTCAAACTATTATTAAACTAATTGAGAATGTTCTTGTCTCTAAAAATTACGCCTGAAAAGTCAGGTGGTATTTTTAGAGACAAGTACATTCTCATTTAGTTTTTATTTCAATCACAGAGCTACGTATATCTCCGCTTAGAGAGATTCATTTGTGCGATCTTGATTTATTTGTTATGACAACTCTTTAGTCCTTATTTTAACGTCATTTAGTCATTTTTTGCTTATTTCGTTTGCTTTCCCTTCTGCTGCATTAGTTCGCGTGCGACAGGTGACATATTGTTCACTCCCTTTGAATCCGCTGCGAGCTTTCAGCATATCAAGCCCTCTCCCTGAGTAACTGAATACTGCCGTGGACGACAGCATCGGCGCGATTGCTTCTCCGCTGATGGCCCCGCACATTCGCAGCGATGGCCCTTCGCTCGGCAGAAGCGGCTGGCTGCGACGAGCGCCGCCGCCCTTGATTAGACCAGAGTTCATTACCGACTCCAGCGGGCGGGTCTCCGCGGCCACCAATTCTTCTCCTTTGTGAGCGTGTTGAAGTTCCGGAGCATAGAGTGTATTGGAATACTTCTCATACGTAACAGCTACAATATTCTAATAGTATTAATTTTAATTGTAATAGTAATAATTTTAGTCGCTCCACGTTGCCAGTTTTCTAAAATTGTTTTTGTCTTTATTAAGTTGTTTTATTCTTAAAGATAGATCCACCACAATATTTTTTAATACATTGCTAGCACTGTCGCTTTAGATTTTCTGTTGTTTCAACTCTCACATTATTTTTGTAAAGTTCTAACTAATTACATCCCTGAAAAACGAAACAAAATAACAATTACAATCATGACTACGAAAACTAATTAATATGAAAAATCCGTGTATTATTTACATTTTCGTGTACCTTACTTTACTGTTTTCTCATTGTTTTGGTGACGCAGGGAACACACTGGCATTATGAGAGTAGTTTCTCTAACTCGTTTATATACTCTACGCTAGTGCGGCCGGGATCTTTTAATGAGGAGTCAGATTTACGGGTGTTGCTTTTTAACTACATGTCACCGAGGCAAAATGTCTTTTGAAATTTTCTGGAGGACGGGTCGTGCAGTTTCCACGACCCGCGGCGCTTGCAATTTCACACGTATTAAACATTCATCGCCACCGCGTTAAAATTTCAAAAGTAAACACCATTTCGGCGCAGACCCATCAACGCGTTCAAATTGAAAACGAAATGAACCACAACAAAAATAATTAAGTTATTTTTCGAAAGAAATCCCTCGCGCCAACACAGTGCACGTTTACGGGCCCCGTGGGCGCGCACGTGCTGCGCCCTGGCGGCGGAGGCGTAAACCATTTCGCGCGTTAATTACATCCACTACCGTCGCGAGCAGTGGGGAGCGTGGCGAGGGGGGAGGGGGAGCGGAGAGCGACCTCGCGAGGGGGCAGTCCCTTTTTGTGCCCGGCCGCCCCGGCGCGGCGCGGGGTGGGGCGGCGCGGCGCGGGCAGAGGCACTGGGCGGGGCGCGCGGCCCCGCGTGAAGAATGGCCGGTCGGGGAGCGCGGCCCGGAGGGTGCGCGGGGCGCCGGGAGGGGTTGCTATGGCAACGGCGGCGGCAGCCATGTTGGCGAGCCCACCGCCACCGCCCTCCCCTCGGCCCCCGCGCTCCAACCGACCGCAGGTCCCCTTGCTCGCGTCCTCGCCGTCGCGGCCGGCGGCGCCGCCGGACGGCCAAGATTTACACCCGCAGGAAATTGTGGCGGCTTTGGATGCCCGTGATTATTTGTGTCCAGGGCTCGTATCAATTACGCGAGGGGCGGCGCGGGGAGGGCAGGGTTGGCGCGGGGGCGGAGGCGCCGCCAGGAGGGCGGAAGGCTGCGGGGACCGACAGGCGGAGTCGGCCATTTGTCGTGAAGTGGGAAATTGCTGCCTTGGTGTTAATTTATCTCTCCATCACGAAGTCCGCTACAGTAACCTCAAATTGGACACTGAATGTTTCCCCTGACGTGCGTAGACTTTTCTAGTTCTTATTGTTCAATAGTCTTATTTCAGTCAATTACATCTTATTCAACAATTTCCTAAAAACTAATGCCTTGAGCGATCGTTAATTAACTATTTATGTCTAGCCATTTCATGATTCTCACAGTTCTTTAGCCGGATTCGCTTGAGAAGTCACGTAGTATTCCCCACAACTAATTGTGTTTGTTCTTGTGCTCATCTTCTCTTCGCCGAGATTTACAACACTATAACTGTAGAGATGCAAGCAGCCTGTACCACCAACTACCCATAATAGCGATCTTATCCTTGGCCTTCCATCTATGCAAATTCACTCTCGCCCATGGGATTGCGCACGTTTTGTTGAGACGCGCGCTGCCCCGCCCGAAGCGCGCAGATGCCAGACCTCTCGTCGGATAGCGCTCCGCGTCGTCGCGTCGGCGAATTTATGCACCTTAATGAGCGCTCTTCATTTGGAGGGTGCTGCACGCCGCCATAAGAACCTGTTCGTCGGGGCTCTGCCGCTGAATTATCTCGAGGCCGGCACGCACAGACAAAGGCGCAAGAGGTCTTCATCGCCGAGAACAACGACGTCGCCTCATTCAAATCATTTTAAGGACGTGTTTATCTGTTATGGCTTCATACGACGCGCTCGCTCGCCCGGACGGCGCGCGCGCTCACGACCAACGCCTACAATTCACAAGATCTATTAAGATTAGCTTCGCGTTCAGGCCCCCTCCGAGGGGCGTATCTTTCCTTCTGTAGTCTTTGAAACCACAACGCATCATCCTACAAAAAATGTAAGGTTGATATATTCGAAAAACGTCGCTCGGGCAGAGCGAAAGGGATACTATTTTTCGGGAAAATAAAGGAACGCGTAAGGAAGACTTATCATTCCCCTTTGTACGTAGAAATCTAACAAGGTGCCCTTCTCGGGGACGGCGTGTGGAGGCGGGAATGTATCTGCAGGTATGAATATGTATAGCGAGGCTTAGAGGCAGACGCGGCGGTGAGGAATTAAGGGAATTTACAGGTAGACGCGTCCCCATGCCATCCCGCCGCCCTCCCTCCTGCCAGAGGTCTCTTGTACCTCGCGGCCCCCGCCGCTGCGAGTTGTGGGGTACCCGCGAGGCGCGCCGCGCCGCGCCGCGCCAGCGTGTTTACGAGGCCCGCACGCGGACACGCGAGCTTCGACACGACACGACACGGCGCGGCACGGCACGACCGGACACGCACTTGGCGCGCGGGCACCGTCCCCACGATGTGCTGTATCTGCGTCCCGAGTGTGTACTGCCCCCTAGCACAGCAAACAGAATGTGCTCGTTCTGATGATTGTCTATATTGTAACTAGAAGGCGAGATTTTATTTCTCTTTCTTTTCACGTGTGTTCCAAATTGCTTGTAGATTTCTGTTTGGAAAACGACAGTACGCTCATCGTCCGAAGATTCAAAACAAAAAGTATAGGCAGTAAAATGAAGATGCATTCAGAATGTCGTCTTAAAATCTCATGATCTTACTGCACAGCTACATCGAGAGATGCATTTCCAATTTCTTTTCATGCTACTTGCAAAAACATTCAGTTCCTTGTTAGACTATCTAAATCGGGGCCGTATGTTTATTTCATTAGGGGGTGCTCCATGCTGAAAATCTTACATTTGTTGGGCGGCTATACGCGAGATTCAAGAGAGCGTGTAACAGAGTATCCATGGGCAGTATGTCAGCGGACTCGTTGCAGTCCACGGGAGGGCGCTGGTTCTCGAAGCGAGCGCACAGATGTGGGTCGACGGGATTTCGAAGGCGTCCGCCCACCTGCCGGTGTTGGGCTGGTGAAAGTATGTCTGGGCGCCATCGCCCGCGCCGCGCCCGCGCCCGCGCCCGCGCCGGAGGTCGCCTGCCCATCGCCCCAACACGCAGGGCCCCACCCCGCGCCTCCTTTTTTGTCCGTTGCCCGACGCTTTCACCTCCCTCGATGGCCAAGAACCCTTCCGAAAAGGGTTGCGAAAAATTTCTTCACAAAGGCCTTGTAGCACCCCCGCGGATAGCTGACTGGCATTCCACCCCATTCTTTTTTTTTTAACGTACCGCCAGGGAAAGCGACGGGCGTCGCTGCTCATACAATAGAACGCACGCGTACATTTTAGATTTCACCGGCCAAGGAACCTTCGGAGTTTTCTAGGACCACGTCTGGTTGGTCCCAACTCTAACCGTGTTTCTTCGAAACGGTACAAGGTGGCCAGCAAATCTGAAGGAAATACTACATCTGCCTGGGGAAGCTGATATACGAAGATTCATGGTATTTTGATCAATTTATAGATGCGATTTCTTACGGTAGTAAAATGTGGGGACATGGTTGTCCAGGAAGGGGAAGAGACGGTTGGAACTGGTCGCGCCGAGCGGGGCCGGGCCAAAGACGACAACTGGCGAGGCGAATGTGGAAGATTTATTTCGTAATAAAGACTCGGCGATCGCATGGTTTGCCAACTTTGGAGCTGTACTGATATTACGGCCATGCGTCGGTGAGCGAGGGCATGCACGCGTGTGGGTGTGGGGTCCACGCGCTCCAAGGACAGGAGTCTGGCCGTTGCTCTGAGGCGGGCCGTTATGCCGCCCCCGCGCCCCGAGAAAAGGAAGGCGAAGAACGATAGAGAAAGAGCGCGATGGATTAAATTTACGACAATCGGCCTTTCGAAATATCTGCCGACGTTGGTTCTCGAGCTATGCACACAGTGTTGCCTGTCGTCGAAGTCCTTTATTGGATTTTTTCATCGATTTCTTATGCCAGTCACCATGTTTCTGTTAAGATACGAATGTAAATTTCTGCGGTAGGCATTCAAAACATATTTTCTCAGTGCCGTGAATGTTGAATTGCGTGTTTTGGGTGAAATTAATGAAGCCTCCTTTCACAGTTACTATCACAAATTTAAGGTAATTTCCTGAATAAGAGCATGTGATATTTTTCTATGTGCCTGTATGTCTTGCTTTTAGTATTTAATTCGGCTAAAACCCTTCATGCAATATCATGTAGTAGTACATTTTAATCAGTAATTATTAGTTTTACAAATAGTTTGTGTTATGCATGCTTTTAAAATATAAAATATGGCCTGAATTTAAGCATGACAGTGGTTAGAAACATGCCTGAGACTTACATATTCCTTCGTTGGTGTGTTAATAGTAGTTTTATAGTTTATTACACATTGATTTTCGAAATCTCATTAAGCATGGGATGTGGTCGCAGATTTAAAACCTAACGATAATAAGTAAGTTTTTATACTCTAAGCAAAGTTCATATTTTTTGTTTTTTGTATTTTACAATTTGTATGAGGCCTTTCCCAGACATGATGAGTCTCGAAAAGAAATTGTTTAAATTTACTGGTTCTATTATCCGATTGTGACTTCAGTTTGCCCTGCCCCAGGTCCGAACGGCTGCCCACGAAGACGAGGTCGCCAAACCTACACACGTTTCCAGACTCTGGAGCTGGAGAAGGAGTTCCATTTCAACCACTATTTGACGCGGCGGCGACGCATCGAAATCGCTCACGCGCTCTGCCTCACGGAGCGCCAGATCAAGATCTGGTTCCAGAACCGCCGCATGAAGCTCAAGAAAGAACTCCGTGCAGTCAAGGAAATAAACGAGCAGGCACGCCGCGAAAGAGAAGAGCAGGAGCGACTGAAACAGCAGCAGTCCGAGAAGCAGAAACAACAAGAGCAACAACAGCAGCAGCAGCAGCAACCACAACCCCAGCAACAGCAGCAACAGCCGCCGCCCCAGCAACAGCAGCCTCCGCAGCCCCCGCATCACGGACTCACCCACCACCACCACGATCAGCATAAGCTCGGCGGGCTGGACAAGACCGGCGGCTCGGATCTTCTCAAGGCAGTGGCAAAGGTGCCCACGTAAAGCGTCTACGCCAGGCATCGAACGGCGACCGCGGCGGGAGAAACACCTCTCGCTGCGTCCCTGAAGGTCTGCAATGCCTCATCTGCGTTCACGCGTCTTTCCGTAGATCGCTGAAGCTCCTCCATGATCCAGAGTCTCTGGGAATTCTCAGGAACAGCGAGGATCGCTTTGCGCATTGCACTAACCGGCAGTCGCCCTTCGACCCTGTCGCTGCCTAGGCCTACGCTCCTTCCACAACCCTCCTAGCACTTATGCTGGGCGTGATGTTTGGCAGTGCTTCTCAGCCCAAAACCAAACATTGCATCAAGATGTTCTCCATTTCTTTAGCGGGATAGCGTTATTAACTTAAATCCCTGGTCCTTCCTTCTAATATGTGTATTATTTATATGAGAATAAGAAGTAAAAAAACTCTTTAATGTCAGTAGTTAGTAAGTGAAGTTCTTTGCAAATCATGAAATACGACACAATGACTTAAAAAATGTTTAGTAATGTAGACTCTCTTTAAGTGGAGAAAGTATCAAACGAGAAAATAATCACACAAGAAATAAAAGTCAGCACAAAGTATCCCGAAGGATAGTGCGGAAGTGAAGAAACACGGAATGTTGCAATACTTAAAATTTGAATTTTCTTTTATGTTGACTGTGATAACAATATTTTTGAACAATTGGTTGAGATGTAAATTGTTTTAGTTGGCTTAATGAACTTCAAGAGATTGTTATATTTCCAGTGTTTCATGTTATGTTTGGTTTACAAAATAATTGACAGTGGTTTTAAAGAAGATTTAAGGTGATTCTTTAATGTGAAATTGAAAATGTAAATGAAAGTGACTCGAAGAAGTGCTTCGGATGAAAAAATAGCGGACAAAGCAATGTAATTCTCAGTGTTGTGTTTCATTCCCAGTATAATGAGCAGTTTTCTGATCTCTCCTATAGGATGAAGCAGATACAAACGGCAATACGTGCTTTATAATGCCAGAATTAGTTTCCGTACAACGAATGATGATATTTTGTTAATGGTGCCATAACATTGACAATTTTTAGCTGGAAAACAAATATATATTACATTTTAAAAGCGTAGGAGATGCGAGGCTTAAAGTATTTGTTTCTACCTGTGCTTAATTATTTGAATAACTTGTAAAAAACGTCGTCTTTAATGTATAGTACCCGTTATCGTGCACTGAATTTTCTATTGGAAAGTTTTATTTCATATTTTGTTTAATATTTCTTAATTATTCGTTTTTATTAATAGTGAATTGTTAGAAATTGTTACTTTTTGTAAATATGAGTGAGACTTCTCGCTGATCATGTAAAATGTGTTCATTTTAATCTGATAATGTAATGAATATTATTACAATAATATTATTTTTATGTGTTGCTAGAACATGGATTTTCCTAATTAGACTTCTAGCACTTACTGTTTAAACGTCGCACTGCCTTTTTCGTCCTATTTTATGGTTTTGTATAGATTTTATGATATTCTTTCTGTTGAAATGTTTACAACATTAATTCATTATTCATGCTACGACAGTATACATATTTTGTTATTATTTCTTAAAATTTATGAAGTGACGTTTTATAATTGTGATGCATTTTAATCATTTGAACAGGACAGAACTAACGTGAAAACTGTCTGGAGAGTCATGATGTTTTTGGTAAAATATAAAATTAAAGACCTTAAATATATACAAAGGAGTGCTAAATATTGATAGGCTCTTGGCCCTTTATTAATGTAACTTTATTAGATTGGTCTGTATTGAAAATACATAATCTGAAATATTATCACTAGCGATATGATAGGTTGTTGATAATAGTAAAGCCTCAGTCTATGACAACGGGATTATATTTAGTCGTTGTTTAATACTATCCATTAGGTATGTTTGACTTTGCAAGATATTGTATTTGTATTTACACAAGTTACACATGCGAGTTCATTTCTCGCAATAAAGCGGCAAGTTCTAAATCGGGAGAACGGCGTGCTCCAGGTGAAGTTGGAAGAAAAGAGGGGTATAACATCTGACTCGCCTGAGAACAATCGCCTTCTAATTTTTCCTAGCCCAGCAATATCGCTGAACCTACGATATCTCACTTGTACTTAGCGTTTTCATGCAATTAATTTATTTACTTCCATGGCACCGAGTTCAGAAACATTCGAGAGTTTTGTGGTCGGCTTCAAACAAACAGTGATGATTCAGAAAACGGAGACAAAGGTGGTAACAGACAACAAAGGCCAAGGCTAGATGGTTAGAGGTCTCCTTAAATTCGAAATCATCTTCCATGTCAACTAACTGCTTCTGTGTAGCATTGAAGGCTCCAGACAGGCATATTTCAAGCCGTAAGCTGATGTAAGCCATCGTTCGTTCTGTCTTCACCGCACTCTTTGACACAACACTTGGGAACTTCAGCAGCCGCGAACACTCACAACCGTGACAAACTAGAGAACATAAGTATTCTCTCACTGAATTGAACATAAATGAAACAAGCACACATCCCAGAGCAGCTTGTTCTTATACTCTAGTACATGATACGTAATTTGCTGTCAGGGTAGGCAAAAATTAAACATGTAGAATTATTAAGTCTATTTAGATGAAAGAAAGAAAACTTTTAAATAAAATCAGAGCTACTTCTATTTCTCTCGAAATTTTTTAAAACTTTTTTTGTCGATGTGTAATACTGAGGGCGAATGTGTTCCGTATGAATCGTGATTCCCTACCGTGTGTTTGTGTGTAATTGTGATATATGATTGTGTTATTTTCGATTCGACATTTGTAATGTACATGTAGGAGGTGGAAAATACACAGCTGTCATACGTAAATTAACTTCAATATTTGAGTAAATATAACACTTTTTTTCTTAAAACTCAAAAATAGTTAAAAATTAATAGGCTATTTTCTAAAAAATAAACAATCCTTTGAGCTAATTCTTTTCTTACCTACACTTCGTTGCTAAAGAACGGCCCTCTCGTCCACTAAGAATGAATTTGTTATACATATTATCGTCCGCAGGATTGAATAAAAACGTATATAAATTGATATTTGAGGGCTCGGGCAACATACGCTTTTCTGAAAACTTTTTGTGTAGTTGTTGTCCAAAGGTTACAAGTCTCCGTGTTGACAGTTATGGAACTCTATTTTCAGAAATTTTTAAGTATTCAAAAATACATTTCTCGGCCATGTATCCCAACCTGTAGAAGTACTATATATACTCTCCTCTTATTGCCAATAAGTGACAAAAGCTGTATTTATTAACATATTTCTTTTCACCTTATTTCTTCGTATGTAGTGCATTTCTACGACATATAATAAACATATTTGTCTTTGTAACGCATGTAAAATTTAGCTTATTAGTATAATAATTAAATACGTATACATTTGTAAGATGGCTTTGTGGCGTATGTTATAGAAAGACAATTGTTAATAGTTCGCCACCAGAGATAATTCCTGTTACGTTGTCAAATTTCAAAATTTCTTTCTTGTGTTTTTAGCTGGAAAGAGACTTCGGCTTGCGGTGTGTACTATGTACTTCCTCGAAGCCTTTGTTGGCAGTTTTGTTTGACCTGCAGCCGTATCCTTCATATCAGTAGCGAGAGAGCTATATCGTGCAACAGTAATTGCGAGAAAGAAATAGAGTGAGAGTAATTAACGCGCGTGAGGATCGCTTTTCCCTTTAAGAGTTAGAATAAATAATTATAAAATTCTATATTCCATTGTAGAAAATACTTTTCTAAATATTGTTTGCTCGTACAGGCGTTTTTTTCTTGGCCAAAATAACCCATAATAAAGTTATTTCGTAATGTATAGTTTTTCATTCACATCAGTTGTGAATTGAATGTTCAAAGTGACATTTAGGCTTTCCTACATGTATAGTTTCTATCGCGCAAAACGTCACACACATATACGATTAGAAATTTTCTTTCCACTTTGCCAAATATTCATTCAAATAAAAATCATTATTTGCAATTCGAAGATTTTTGTGTTTTCTTCTCAAATTTCGTGCGATATTTTACAAATACAAAACATTGTAATTAATTGGAAATATCTCATTAGTTTCCAAATAATATCTCAAAATTTAAGGTCGACCTTATCCGATCATTCGATTTTGGCCTCTCGAGGCGTCATCGTCATTCATTAATCGCGTCGCTGGTGTGAAGGGACGCTGAGGGGGGGGGCGAGGGCGACGGCGTCGGGCGCTCGTTGCAAGAGCCGCGAGCCGCGTCCGAACCGCGCCCGCACACGCCGGCGCGCGGCTGCGCCAAGTTGCGCAATCCATGCAAATGCGGGGCGACGTAATTGCATCTAACGGCGCCGCGCGTCCCGCGCGCCCCCACATGCCTAGATGGCCGCCGCGGCGTCGCCGCCGCTCCCGCTAACTCGTTCACCCGCCCCCGAATCCCATGCGATCGGATCTGCTGCAGTTCTGCGACGAGTTTGACGTTGGCGCTTTCGCGAACCACCGCGCGCGCCGCAACCGTGCGAGAGGGGGGTTTCGTTTCATTCGGCTTTCACCAACAACTTTTTAATCTGATTTCATTAACTAAGGATGGAACAGCCCCCCTTCACTGCAGGTTTTATAATTTGTATGATATAATACAAATATTATTCAGCGAAATAAGTTGTTTTTTATTACATGTACTTAGTTACAAGGAAAAATATTTTCGTTCATCCACTTTTTCAGGTTTAAAATTGTTCTTGTCTTTCAAATTTTACGTTAATTATCGAAACACAATATTATAATGGTGTTTTATCTGTGCAATTTTAAATTTTAATTAAAGAATCAATTTACATTTATGACTACCGTGTGGAACTAAATGTCACGCTTGATCTTAAAGCAAAATTATTTTTACCAGCTAATCGCCGATAGACGCTTCTGTTGTAGACACAGTCGCGTCTTCTGTCGCGTAGCTTTGCTCTTCGGCCTGTGATATCCCAGTGATGGTTTCGTATACGCTGCACGCTTTAGCGCGCCGTGTTTTCCCGCTTACCCTCTCTTCTTCCCTTCTAGGTTATCACTAGTTAGTTCCACTCTCTTTCACGTCGATAGGGAGGACGGCAGAGTTGTAGCAGTCTCGATTGAGAGCTCCCATCGAGGGGTTGGCGTCGATTCCTCACCTCTCGAACCCGAATTATTAACTGGTAGCGTAGCGTGTAGATGGGAGCGCGGATTTTTGTGAAAGATGCGCGCTTCGCCGCCCTGTGCTTGACTGTCGCGATTGCAATAGGTGTGCTGGAAGCTGTGTGCGATATAAGGGCGTTGCAAGTATACGGTTGTATTCGCAGATGTTGTTATGAAGTTATGTTTGAATTTGAGATTTTCTGATTTGCGTTTTCGTGATGGTTGAATCAATGTATTTTATAAAGCAATAATTTCAGTGAAGAATGCAACCTTCTGACCCGTATACGTGTCAATGTTTTAAACGGTCTTGTTTTCGTTAACATTTATTTGTTGGAGAAGGCATCCGTGCCTTTTCATATAGGTGTTCACCACGTTGCCCTGTGTCACATGCAGCTTGTAAATATAAACTAGATCGGCCCTAGGCTTGACTGATGCACACCCCTAGAAAGTATGTAGAGTTGAGAAGTTGTGTTCAAGTTTTTGTTTGCTGGCTTTGTTTGTTTGTTTGAATGTTTGTCTATGATTTGCTTGTTCTCGTGAGACTTGTATGTATGTGAATGTGAATACGAATGAGAGTGAGTTATTTTTAAATCTAAACAGTATATTGTCAGTCCGTGTTTACGTGAAGTATGTGACTAAAAACTAAGTAGTAGGACGAAGAAAATCTACAAAAAAAGATCAAAGGCAGAAAAATGGTTATAACGCGAATATATAAACAATATTTTCTTTTTTAAGTAACTCTGGAAATTCATAAATTAAATATTGGTTGTACAAGAAACATTTTCTTTCTTTATCATAACATATTTAAAACAATTGAATCTTCGCAAGTTTTAAATATACTATGTGCCATCGATGTTACATTTAGAATAGAACATAAATTAATCTCCCCTACGAAATCAGATTACTTTATCTACATTTAAGTTCACACGTGATAGTATTATTTTTTTCATTGCGTTCCATGTACAATTCTCGTATAAGAAAACATGTATTATGATAATTGCTACCCTTAATTGCATTTTTGAATGTAAACAACTGATTGTCTGAAGACGTTACGAGCATGGTTGGTTTGTAAATGTATATAATTCGTGTAACTGAATCTTTCTCTGTGTAGTCGATGTTTAGAAGAGATGAAACCTAAGTAACTTTTTATTTGTACCCCCACCCCTCCTCCCGTCGAAATTCCGCCCCCGGCCTTGGTGCAGCCTGCCGGCGTGGTCGACCATGTTCTGGAGCCCGCGAGCGGCACGCTCGTAGAAGCTACTCGCCGGCGCTTACTTGTGTGTATTTTGGTTTTGTCTGGTGCCCCCTGCATTTCGTACGCGTTTCCCTCTTTTTATATATACGTAATAATTTCCATCCATTACTTAATAGACCTATGTACTATTTAAGTTCTTATTTAATTTACACGCCTTAATAATTTAAGTGTTGTGGTAACTGCGCGACGTACTGGAGTGGCGTCGCGGCTGAAATACGTAAACTGTAATTTTAAGAATAAAGAACTCAAACTTCTCCCAGTATTTACATGTTTTCATTTCGTGTGTGAAGGTAGAAAAAAAATGTTTCAAAACTGTGGCCCACGACAAAGCTAAAATATATGTCTGTCATTTTTTGTAGACATCAGATTTTAAAATAATGGAACTCTTAAAATGTTTTACCCGTTTACCGTGCCAGATATGAATTTTTTCCAGAGAGTACACAAAAAATTGTACAGACTGTAGAGATCGATTATGAACAATTCCACAAAAACAACTGGTAAATAATTTTAAGAGTGCAATTTGTAAGTATTATATGTTTAATCTTGTACATAACTAAATGAAACAGCCACCGGTTTTGATAGTGTTAAAAACAAATGTAATGTACTTTGGCAGCTTAATAAAAGTCTTAATAACTACAAAGAGCTTTTACATATTCCCTACCTTCTTTTACTCTTTTGAATCTTTTATTTAATTATTCAAATGAATTGTGAAGAGGTATGTTCTGTAATTCAGATGTGGGTAAAGATAACCACCTTTGGATTTACCCATGAGAAGTTTACATTTCACATTTCTGTAGTTTATAGAATTTATGCATTTTTATCTAACTAATCAAGTTCATTGTGTACATTTATTTTCAGAATCTTAAATTCAATGACCCAATTTAACGCCTGAAGAAATAAAAATAATGTGCATTGCTAACTATTCTTAGATAAAACAAATTAAGTATTAAATTGGATTAGGTACTTGATATTTTTGATACTTGATATAGGTTTGTAACATACTGCGACGCAAAAATTATTTAGAAAGAGATTGGTAATGTAATTGCGTTAGTGCATCTGAGGAAAAAATTATCTAAAAACCAGAATAATGTTTGTTAATATTTCCCGTACAGTCCACACGAATTTAAACAAACAATGGGAATATATTAAGAAATTATAGAGTGGGGTATACATTCGTACTAATAGGAATTCATGGTTGAATTCTGACACTCGTGAATTAATGTTCCATAACCATAAAATGTTTGCACTTTCACATAACCATAAAATGATTCATTATGTTCACATTAATATGAATAAGTAATACGAAAATATTTCAGAAAATAACATACATATTTGCAACATTTTCCATTAAAATTTGGGATATGAATTTATTGCTAGAAATTAATTAATTTTATTTTTGTGATTCTGAACGTGTATTGTTCATAAGTTAATAATTTAAGTAAATAAGTTAAGAGTTAAGTGTCCAGCTAGGAATGACAGTTTACCAAACTTTACCGAATTATTTAAATTATTATATTTTAACCGATTCATATTTCTTTTCTAATGTGTTTTAGAAGAGATTATCACGCACTTTTAGAAACATCAACTCTCCTATACATTAAATTAGAAGTGAACAGTACTTTCTCGAATACATAAATTTGATGTGGCTAGAAGTAGATTTGTGAATAATTTGTCTGGAATAATGAAAGTATTTTTTAAATGTTATTTCAAACATACTCGTAATATTTTTAAAATAAATTGCATTCACATAAGTACTATTATATGACTAAGGGAATATACATTGATTACTTGAGACAAGAAGTAGTGATTAGATTAAACGGATCTCGATTTTACGTTCAAATACATAAGAAATCGACAAACAAACATTGAAAACTGTTTGACATTTTATCTTATTATGTATTCATGTGCACTATAAATGTAATACAACTATATTCTCAGTTGCTGAGGACCATTTGAAGATAAAGAATTATTTTACTGAGAGTGAAAATAAAATGGAAACTTTAAATGACTCGGAAGTTTTATGTGAAAAAAAAAAATATCTATCGTCAAAGCTGTAGTAACTCGTTTCGTAAACAAGTATGAATCATAATTTTGATGATTTTTAAGTTAGTCATTTAATTATTATTAAATTTCGTGTTGCTGTCAGTTATATCCGACCGGTATGCATGTATATCTTTGCATGAAAACACTTCTTGGAGTTGACTTCACGATTTTCTGAGACATTAGCATTTCTTTAGATCACAAAAAAATCATTCCTAGAGTTAATCTCTCGCATTGGTGTAGCAATCATTCCAAAATGCTGTCTCAATATCTAAATCAGAAGATACGTAAAAAACTTTCAATCCTTCCATCGAAATTACTACTTCCAAAATGTGGAAATTACATTCTACGTTTATTTGGTTCTGAAAACTGAAGAATTGAACATTAGTCCTCCAACTCCATGAGAATTTTTAAATAGTATTTCAAAAACAATGCTTTTGATTAAATATTGATTTATTAAAATTTTGCGAAATTGTACTACTTCGAAATCATTCTTTTCAATTCCTCATAATTTCAACAATATCTTCTTTCATGGTCTTGAGACGCTTTCATTATGATTTTTCGTTGTAAACAAATATTAAAATAGTGCGACAATCAACTAAAATTAATTATTAATTGATATAAAGCAGGTTGAATGTAATGAACGTAAAATTGAATTACAGAAATACGAACTAATATTTAATTTAAAAATTTAGAAATGAACGGATGTTTTCCGATTTTATTCACTAACATATATTTTTCCGAACTCTTTACGTGACAATATTACAAGCCAATTTTGGAGTTGTGTTCATTAAACTCGACTTCCAGAACATATTGTAAACTATACTGTTCTTCAGATAAAACTAGTCACTTTATACAATTTGCTTTAAAATTAAATGTGAAGTAATAATGAAAAACACGTTTCTTTTTATAATTAAAGTAGTAGGTAAAATAACGATATCAACCTTAATACGTTTACGTTTGATCTGTTACACGGAAGTAATTATTTCAAAAATTGCTATTTTTTCTTTTGAGCAGAGTATGTTTTTGAAAGAAGGAAAATGCATTGGAAGTGAAAGTGAAAACTCACATTGTAAAATCTCACATTTAAAAAAATATAAACTATCACTGTAGCTGCTGCAAGTAGATTCCTTCACGTGGAACACTAGGGATAATAGCGAAAATCCGTAGCTGTTTTGCCTTAGCAAATAGTATTTATTGCACCGGAACTAATAATTTCAAATTAATTCGTACCAAAAACGCTTGTTGCTATCTGTATTCTAAATTCACCTTAACATGACTGTATTAGGGCAGGGATCCTAATGCTCAAGAAACCGAGTATATATTACACATCTCCTCATAGTATTATATACGTTTTAACGCCTTTTTATACGCAAATAAATATAAAATTAATGTTCATCATAATTCTCGATATATTTACATTTATTTTACTTACGGCTTATTAAAATTCTTTCATTTTGAACTAATCACAGCTAACATCACATCATTATTAATTTTAAATATAATTTTCTGTTGAAATTCAGCAATTTAAACTTACGTTGCTCTAAAGTAATGTAAATATTGAACGATTTTTCAAAATAAATGATTGTTCTTATGATGTACAACACAATATATTATTTTTAATGCCCGATATTTTAATTTATTTTGATCATATTTTTAAACGAAATCGATGAATTTCAAGTTTTTGAATCGACGAGAAAAAAAGTACGTCTTCCAAAATATCATACTAAGACAAATTTCAGGGCATAGATTTGTATATCCTACAGATGTATATTAAGAATGTTATTGCTCCGGAAAATGTTCAATGCTGATAGGTTTATGGTAATAAAATAAAATTCGGTTCAATTTTCTTTGCATGTAGAAACCAAATATAAGCAAATAGGAACGAAAAAGTTAAAATAAATTAATCAGCAACTATAAGTTCCATGCATTTAGTTCCTTCTTGGGGAGCAAATCGAGAAATGCACGGGGAAGGGGGAGGGGGGGGGGCAATGTAGAATCCGTGAGAGTGGCATCATCAGCCAGCCC
>BOPP01000005.1:12782864-12832134 GCA_017312745.1 Gryllus bimaculatus | reverse complement strand
GGGGGGGGAGGGGGAGGCGGAACGGAGAGATCGGACGGAGACGAAGCCGATGCCAAACAAAGAGGATGCGCTGGAGAAGCAGAGAGGAATTGGAGAATGCGAAAAGACAGTTGGTGATACAGAAAAGGATAGACGAGATGAAACAAGGAAGTGGTGAACATTTTTGGAGGTGTCGTTTTTTTGCCCAAGAAGAGGATGGAAGACATGGGTTGTAGAACCTGTAACGTTAAATTGTATTGACTAGTGCGGGCAAGATCGATGGAGAGTGGTTGTGATTATTAGAAAAACTCAGAAGCCAAAAGCCTTCAAAGATAAAGTAGAAAGAAAGGATGACGTGTGGAAATACGTAGAACCACAAGAGAGGGGAGGAAGGTCTACATGTCAGCAGCAAAGTCCACGACATGTGAATCTCTGTGCGATCACATAGCGCTTGCATAATGAGTTCTTGAGGCGACGATGACAACGTCGTTTCGTTGAGTGCCACGATAAACGCCTTCGTCCATCGGAGCAGGCTGTCAATGTCTTGTCGATCATCTGTGCTCTGCATTGAGCTTGGCTTATTTGCGCCTCTTGCTGTCTGATGCAATGAATAACACGGAACAGTTTATCCGCCCGTATCAATGAAGTTCTTTGCTTCCAACACAATGCCATCACTTTCTTATCAGAAGCCATAAAATTAAGCTACGGTTTTGTTAATTGTCTGGGAAGTATATTATTAGTTTTCAAATAGTTATACATCATTTCACGGCTAATTGTTTTACAATTCAGTGATTCTGTTGCTTTCATACGTAGAAACTTTGAATTTGAAAGAAAAATATATAATTTTAATTTATATAGATATGTATTTACTGATTCTTATATAACTTTCTGTTTTTTTACATGAACATATTAGAGGTGTAAATTACTTAATTAGTAATATTCTAATCTACATTTGAAGGTAATTGATGTTCTCTGCACACAAGATGATTGTATTAATTGAAAAAAAACGTTATTGTTCAATTCCGATAGCTTAATCACCAAAATTTAATTTTCATTGAGTAGTAAATAAATGGATATATATAAAATAAATTGTTTCATCTTACATTTCAAAAGCCAAATTTAAATTACAGTTTCCTAAAGTACCATTCGATTAAAATTACTACTCGCGGAATAGAGTTCCTGGCCTGTATATCTCGCAGACGTAACAGCCCCGTTAGCTGTTGGCATAAATTCACTCGGCGCGAATTTATTTGGCGAGTGTCGGCACTAGCCCTGCGGCGGCGGCGGCGGCGCTGGCGTCGCAGGAGGCTGCGGGGAAAGAGGCGGGCCGGCGCACAGTGCCCGGAATTACTTTATGCAAGGGCATCGACCCGGCAACGAATATTTTAAAGCTCAAAAGATAAGTAAAGCGAAACGAAGGGTATAGTTTTACAGGGATACCGCACAAAAATGTCTGCACCACAGTGAGATCGTGCAAGTATTCTCTTTGATAGAGAATAGAATGAGTTCAATGTGTACAGTTTTATAAACGTGTGTCTTTTACCTACTAAATATATTACGAGTAGCGCCAAATGCATTCAATCCTAAGCAATTTATCGTTGTAAAAGTTTAATCAACAGTGTCATCATAAATGCAGAGAGGATACTTTTTAAGAATGTATAAAAATACAATTTTGACATACACATATAAAATTAAAAATTATTCTGAGTATATTTTAATGTAATGATAGTACTACTTCAGTGTAAAAATAGATTATAATACATTGTAAATTAAGTGGATAACATGTTATCAAATACAATACTCCTGAGAATGAAAATAAATATAATAATAAAATTATTATTATTATTATTATTATTATTATTATTATTATTATTATACAATAATGTTTAATGAGGCTGTAATTTTAAACATTTGTTGTTTCAGTGCAATAGCAAAAATGTTATAACAATGTGAAGGTTATTAGAACTTGGTTTCAGATAAGATATATCAAAAGATATTGTTAGTTAAAGTTTTTTTAAGAGCTTCAAAAAAAGGAGGAAAAGGGGTAAACATATTCAATTATATTCAATATAATAATTATAATATTCCCTAATTTCGTTTTCAAGTTATAGTTCCAAAAAATATTTCAGGCTTTGAATTAATTCAGATCACTGAAATAAATTTCAACACATAAATGAAATGTAGACTATCATCCTTCTGTAGACCTAAACAACATTTTTTTATGGACCATTCTCGTAAGTTGTGTGCCTCAGAGTTTAAACTTAAGAAAAAATATGTCAAAAATAATGACAATGTTTTTTAAAAGTTTAATTCTGATTTCATCAAACTGCTGAAGAGTATAAATAAATTCCTTAGCTGTTAAAATTGTTTCACATTTTGTTCGACTGAAATTGTGATGACGCTTTCATCGTTGGAAGGTCCGCCGAGGTTGGTCCTTCCGCTCACTGTGCCTCAGCGGCGGGGCGGGGCGAGGCGCGTCGCGTCGCGGCGTCGCGCCAGCCTGCTCGCCTGCCTGCGCGCCTCCTTCGCCATACGCGCCGCCGTAAGCGCCTCCTATTTACCCGACTGGCGAATAAACAGGCGAGCGCGCTCGGCCGCCGGGTTATGATTACCTGCTTCGCCGCGATATCGGGGCGATATCGGCGCGATAGCGGCGCCGGCAAGAAACGCGGACGCCCGCGCGCGCGCGGCCCTCGGCCGTTGGGGAAATTGATTTCGTGATGAGCAGCGCGTTCGGTCGTCGCGCTCCGCGCTGCGGTAATAAGAGGGGGCCGAAACCGGGGCCCGGAAGGGGCGCGAGGGGGGCCGAAGGGGGGCCCGATGGGCGCCGGGGGCCCCTGTCCGTGCGCCAACTCCTGATGGGGGTGGGCACTTTCCTCGAGACGTGCTGCGCCGTGCGAAGAGGATAGGTGGGGAGAGGGGGGCAGCGAGGAACGGCCCAACGTGACTGAGAGAATTAGTGCGCGGGAAGTCGGTGGGAGGAACGTGGTCTCTCCCCCCCTCCCTCCCCCAAGTCACGTTTCTTGCATTGCAGATCTCTGAGAGTAAAATAGTGTAAAAATGTTCACAACAGGTTCCACTGATTTATAAGCAATGCCCGCTCCCAAGTGAAGTTTCTTGCTTTGCAGATGTCTGAGAGAAAAAATATTGTAAAAATGTTCACAACAGGTTCCGTTGATTTTTATGCAATCCTGCATTTAAATTGAAGAAAATTTACCAGTTCATAAAAACATAGTTTATCTAAAAAACTTCTTGAATGTACACAATGATTCGAAGGCTTTTGCGTCTGCATCATCAGGTGAGAAATACATCACTAAAATAAGATCAAATTATAAGCGATTACATAAACCTAACCGGAATTTGTATATGGGAAAAATTGTTATGCAAGCAGATCAGGAAGCTTAGCTTATTGATTATAAGTGAAGTAAACACATGCGCAGTATGAATCGTAATGTTGATAAATGACATTTTGTTAAAGGTTACGTAAAATAAACATCCACATCGTTAAAAACTCATTACTTATCATCTTTTTCAGTCTTCATTAATAAATTATTATAAATAGGACTCCAAACATTAGTGGAGTACTTTCATTTGTAAGCTACAACAGTCAACATCCGCCCGTGATCTGGACGTTCAACTTGTACAGGTTCTGGACGTGTAACAATAGGAAGAGAGCAAAATAAGGGGGGAGTGAGGGGAAAGGGACAGGAGGAAGGGGGTAAAAGAAAGGGATTTAAAAGGAATACTGGTAAACCTTACCCCAATTTAAATGCATAATGGTCTATAAATCAGTGGAACCTGTTTTAAAAGAATAAAAAGCACAATAACATTGAATAATAAAGATATTATGTGTTTTACGTTCACAATGAAGGAAATCTATTCATCTTTACCACTGCGAAGGTGGAAAGTTGACTAGGAAAGCACGACGAATAGTGGATTTTGCTCTTGAAAAATTATTGGGCCAGGTACCGTTATACAAACTCATTTGGTACTTTACAGATACATAAAAAGATTATTTGATGATTTTGAAAAGGGGATTGATACTGGTAACTCGATAAATGAGACGGGTGTAAGTTCGGTTTAATGTATATTTGTTGTAACTACTAAACTGTTTAATTTTGATTTTTGACCGATTTTTTAATCTTTTTTGGGTCTCATACCTACGTATTTGTTTAGCTCTTTTTACATAAAACATTGTATCTCATCATTCGGTCATTAAATTTCTTTGGACTTTTGTGAAAGGCTGTGTTTGAAATAAATAATTAATGGATTTAGAAGGAAAAAAGCATCGACTTTATACAATTTATTTACATTTTCAATTTTTTCAATCTATTTTTAATATCGTGATATTATTATCAAATATATACGTCTAGATAAACCTTAAGAACTTTGGTCTGACAAATATTCTTAGGCGTATTTTGATTCAAGTATACGATTACTTTGAATTTAGAAATTTCAAAGAGACATGTCGTAATCTTTTAGAGTTTTTGATATTTTATAGCAATGTCAGGCAAAACCGTTATATAAAATAATTCGTGTTTTATATTATTTATATTTGTTATGAGTAAGAAGGTACCTTTAATGGCACCTACACACGGAATCATGCATCATTAATTTATCAAGGAATATAAAACATATGTTGAAGTCCACCTGAGTGTGCGAAATGTTTTACTTAGTAGAGACTGTAATGGTACAGTATATTGCTTCACAAGTTTGTTTACAATTATCCTAAATCTTGAACTCGATTATGCTTTCAAGATATTTTACAAATTCTCCCCTTTGAAATAAAAGATAAAAGCTTTGTGAGCAGCATTATTTTCATCTAGGAGACGAGAATTTACTTTGAGATGCATACTGGTGAATTATAAGAAGAATTATTCTTGTACTAAGTGAATCAAGTGACACTGAACGAAAATGGAATATCTAATTTGTAAATCTGCAATATTGCAGGAAACTAATTTTCTTAATTAGTATTTGCGATTGATTTTTATTATAGAAAGCTTTTTCTCGAAACGCACAATTTAAAAAAGGAATTAAAGATATTCAAAAAATCTGGACACATTCAAAAGCAATTTTCTTACATCACAAGTTGTTCTCGTTTTCGTTTTAATAGAGGGAAAAAATGATTAATTCTAGCATAATCAAGGGTAAGCAATTTCTCCCTTTTTTATGTTTCTGTACATGAAGTAATGAATCATGTTTTGACATTTTTGCTATTTGTTTCTAACAGTGGCAAAGAATGTCTACAATAATATTTTTCAGATTTTTTGTGAAATATTTAAACATCGAATTTAAATCTTTGCTGTTGGGCAGATTTTTCCTACCCTTGGTACACCGTGTCATATCAATATAGCATCTTGGATTCTTTTCTCTTTTCGGTTGTCGTAACCGTTGTTATTTGCGTACATCACTCTCTGTTCGTGGTAATGTTTCTCAGGTGCCAGATCTCAGAAAATAAGAATTTTGTATTTTTTTTTCGACGATCTCAGGGCAAAAGATAAAGAATGCTGAATCGTGTTCCCAAAAAAGATGAGTCAGTGAAGTAAGAAGTGTCGTCAATGATAAAACGTCAAATTTTTAAATGATATAACTTACTAGATGTTTTCAATTCAACCCCTTAAAAGCATATTATAAAAGTAGAATTCTTTCATTAAAATGTTATTTGTTAAATGTTATTAGTTGTAGAAGTATTTTAATATTTTTTGAAGTGGGCATTAGTAGTCCCCCCTGGTGTCACTCAGGGAAGAAAATATGTTGGTACTGCCAGAGTTAATATGATATTAAGGAATCTTTAAGAGGTCAATTTTTTTTTCTCTCGATAATTGATAAAACGCATTCAAAAGCGTTTTATAGATATTTCCTCCCATTAAAAAGCTTGAAAAGCTTCAGTAATAATATAAATAACTGAGTATGCCAATAATAATTTCTTTTTAAGAACTCTGTACTTGTAGAAGAAAGTCTTTGTCTTAGTTCTCAGTTCTTCAAATCAGCATTCAGGAATGACAGATACAGGGCAACTTTGAAACATTCTTTTATATTTAACACAAGTTAACACAAAATAAGATCTGAAACATCTTCGCTCCCCCTTCACTGTAGCTATTTATATTTTATTTTGGATCAGGCAGTTTTAAATCAAACATCAGGGTATTTAGGCCTACATTTTTAAATACTTGACTGCTATAGAAATATTTTAGGAGTTAAATGAATGGAAAAGAATGGGACGGTATTCATTCTAGTATTTGTGTGATATACTCGTGTATTATGGATTATTTATATTGTATAATATTTAGGAAATATATATTTAACAATATTTTATGTAAAACATGGTATATAGTACATAATTTTATAGATTTCCCAACACTACTGTAGTACTACCTTAATATAACACATTATGACTCAGGCTTAACGTTTGACATCTTCACACAAAGAATCCAATAACTGTGAGAAATACTGTGAATTACTAAGAGCAAAACTTACTTTTTCTGATAATTAATATAATTTAAATCTTCATCGTTTGAATGTTCAATATCTAATGAAAAGCTATTTTCTTCACGTAATACGATAAAACGATATTAAGGAGAATAGGAGATCACTGCATTAACGCAAATTTTCGTTAGTGGAAAACATGATCGCGAACAAAAATAGCGCGCGTCAGTGCTAGCCCCGGCCTCGCCGCCGCCCGCGGTGCCGTCCGTCTGGCGCAGGGCGCGCGCATGGACTACAGCAGACGTCTTGCCCCGCGCGCTCGCCCACGCCGCCCGCGCTCATGCCCCACTTATCTCAACGTCCTCCAGAAATAATCCGAGACGCGTGCCCCGGCGGCGAGGGCGGCGGCGGTGGGCGGCGGCTCGGAGATTTTGCCTGGGCCTCACGACCGAGGAGTGCGCCGCGCCTCTGCTCGCCTCGGGAAAATGGAAGGCGCCCGAAAAAAAGAGAATTTTTGTGGGGCCGGATCGGGTTTTTGATGGAGACAAACGAGAGAGGGGAGGCGCGGTGGTGGGGGAAGCGCGGCGGGGAAGCGGCCTCCCCACCATGGCCGCCGACTGTGACGTCACGCCCAAGTCCCGCCCCCACCCGCGCCGGGGGCGGGAAGCGGAAGAGGATTTACGACATGCTATTGCCCTGCCATCTAGTGGTAGAGAAAGCAAACGTTACCAGTTTGGAAGCCATTACCCCTCGGCTATTGGTCGGAACGGCGGCTACTAACCGAGTCGTTGGCAGTCTACTTACTTAAAGCCGAGGTGGAGATGATGTTTTAGCGGATGACGGCGTCTTTCAAAGGTTTCGAAGATTCAATGACGTGCTGAAGTAAAACCCATTCACTGCATGAGGATTGTGCTCCTTCGAACAGACCAGCTCGGTTTCGCATGCGCTTCGGACAGTTAGTGCGTGCTTTGACTCCGACGGTGCGTGGCCGCTGGAGGGGGAACGGAGGGGAGAAGCGCGCGCGTGTGTGTGAGTGCGCGCGCACGTGTGCGTCTGTGCGTGAACACACGCTGCTCTGCCGCAGGGAGGGGATTCATGCCTCACGGAATGAGTATTAGGGCGAAAATTTCTCCGTCCGAAAATTTCTTCGCCGCCAACAGCGTAAGAAGAAAATAGCTCGACATGACCGAAAATAAAATTTCTCCGGTACCTCAGCTGCAGCTTAGAACGCGCGAGCGAGAGTGACGCCCAGCCACGAGAGGGGCAAGAAGGGGTAAGAAAGCGCGCCGAAGGAGGGGGCAGAGGGTGGCAGGGAGGAGGCCAGAGTACGCACTCGGCCGAGTGACAGGTGCTTCCATCTGAACGACAGATCTTGGAAGTTGTTCCTCGAATGTTTATTTCGCCAGTTTTGAGCGCCGTTGCGACGAGGGGAGCGCCGCGAGGCGGATGCCCTCCTCGGCGCGAAAAACCTCCCCGCCCCGATTGCTCGTACACGCCGTTTGTTCTTATCTGCTGACAGTAACGAAATGCAACCTCGCCGCCCCACCCGCGCTCTCTCCCCCGCGCTCGCCGTCACAAGCAAGAAACGCGAGCGACGAGGACGGCAGTCGCGCGTCGCGGCCGGCGCGAGAGAGACGGAGCCCTGAGCCGCCAGAAAAACGTGCCCGCGGACGACGCGAGTGGCGCGGGGCTGGGTGGGGTGGGGCATGAAGGGGAGGTGGAGAGGGGCACGGGGCGCGCCGAGGGGCAGATAAGCATGGGGCCGTGACGGGGTGATAATAGCCCTGCTATCTGCGGCGCTCAGGCCGGCGGCCGCCCGTTGTCGACACCTCGCGGCGCGGGGGAGGGGGGCGCTGGTCCCCCGTGGCGCGCACGGGGTGCGAGGCGTGGCGGGGCGGACAGTCTAGGAAAGAGCGTGGAGACAGCTAGGCGCAGAGGATGTGGGGAAACAGGGTGAAGGAATCAGGCGGCATGGACAGAAGGAATGGAGTCAGTTGGGCTGGCCTGATAGACAGTCGGGGATGGGCCGTCGAAGAGAGTAATGAGAGCGTTGGTGCGTGGGACGAATAAATGTGGGGTGGGAGGAGCAGTTTGGCGGAGTATTGCGGGGCTCAGCCTTGTCGGGACTGTACGTGGCGGAGAGTGCGCGAGTGCCGTTTGGCCGCCGACGCCGGGGGACCGTTTGGGCCGTCCGATGGCCCCTGCGGCGCGAAAAGGACCACCTGAAGCTATTGAGCGCAGGCGGGCCCGCTGTTTCTTTTGTCAGGGAGCAGGCAGAAGCTGGCTCAGAGCGAACGTTTGTATGGTTATCCCTAGGCTGGATGTGTGTTGTGGGGAATTTGGAATATTTGAGTTTTGAAGCGAAAAAAGTAGACCCAACAAGAATGAAAGTTCTCAAGATCACAACTCCTGCCTTTATCACGCCAATGATAAAGACAATTTGGATTGTTGATTATCATCATTGTGTTTGTATTACCCATAACTTTTTCCCAGTCTGAAACGTTTTCCTTCTTTAGCACTTAAGGAAATATGTTTACCTACAAACATCATTTTCTTAAAAGCTGTTTTTGAGGTGAACAATATATTCCAAAACATACGTGTTCTAAAACCGGAAATAATATTCAAAGTCTTCTAAAAACATTGCTTACTCTTGAATTATTTTTTGAAACATTTTTCCTTCATTATTATTCCAACGTAATTATTTATCTATTCTCGGTAAAATACATTTTATAGTTAGAAATACATTTTATATTCCAACGAAACGTTTAAATTTCTGAGTATTATTTACTTCGCGTTTACGAGTATTATATCTGCAATATTCAATGTGTAAAAATATTCAGGATTAGCAAACCGTTTATTTTTAACTGGTGATATAGACACAATTGAAATAAATTATACAGAAATACTATTTATAAATCAGATGAATTTATTCAGAACTGGCATTATAAATTTTATGTGATAAACCTACGCATACTTTATTAAATATATGATTTTGGATTTGTGTAAATTTTAAAAAATAAATGTGATATAATAATAATATTGTAATGAGATTATCAAAATATATTTATATATCTAACTATAGATACATGATATATTTCTGTAAACAAAATGTACTAATTATTCGGGATTTTATTTTTTCTTATCTTCATTAATTTTAAAATAGTGAAGGCAATTTTCTAAATTGACTGTTGTTAGAAATTATTCTAAGAATTTGATTATTAATGTTTGGCTATTTCCAGAGAACTATTTTATTTGAAAGTAAAGTATTCGTTAATTTCAAATAGATCAATTTAGTGTCCAGACGACACATTGCCAATTAGCACGTTTCCTAGTTCAAGTTTAATGACACTTTGTGATACATACAAAAAAACGATGAAGACTTGACACATACACAGTGCTTGTTGTTGTACTCATTCAGATTATTTTAAAAGTTAAGCAATACCGAGATTGGATATTATTTGCAAATTTAGGAATCAGATTTCATTCTTTGTTTTCGAATTGACATAGAGACTACAAGTTGCACAACTCCATCGTTTTCCACTTATTGCACATGCTCAGAGGGGTTTCTAACATGGAGTTAAAAAATTATATTGTACAAGCATTATTACAAAATAATGATATAGTGCCACTAAGTTTATGGATCAATAAATATATGTCATGTGTCAGCCGATACCTCTTTTGTGTTTTCGTTCCGGATATAAGCAGGTGAGATTACGCTAAATGCAGTTCAGAAAGGCCTTGCAGGAAGGGATGTCAAAAGCCGTCATGGAGACGAGAAGGAGTGTGGGAGCAGGGTTGCCCCGGCCGCCGGCGCGGCGTGGGTGGAGCGCGGGAGGCTAAGTTTAGCGGCGCGTGTTGCCTCAGCTGTCGGGCGCTTTCTCTCTCGCGGGAGGGCGGGCGCCCGGAGCCCGCACCCTGCCGTCGCCCGCCGACCCCGCCCGCCCGCCCCCGCCCCGCCCCGCCTCCCGCCCCGCTCCGCTCGCCCCGCCTCCTTTTGCGCCACCGCAGTGCGTGGCCATCGCCGTCGCCCGTGCGCCGCTAATGGTGCAATCGTTAAGAAATGTCCCACTCAGAGTGTGTCGCCCTGCCCACGTTCACCGCCCTCAGGTCAGACAAGGCGATTTCGAAATGAGGGAAGTTGGGATTGTTTAGTGGCCGGAAATGTAAAACAATACGTCGACGTTTAACATTCTCTTTTAGAAGATAATGCATTTAGCATAGAAATCGTAAAATGTGTCTTGTCCGCCGTAAAAAAAATTAAAACTTACGGTTTATTTAATGTCTTACGCTAGGCCTATTTAATATGCAGTATGTCATTTTCAAACGGTTTACTATTTCATGAACCACTCGCAAAAAATATATATTATGTTTTGCGTTCAGGACAAATGCGAAGGGCGTGCAGGGCGCCGGATCTCATCATCCAGTGGTCAAGGAACACCGCCACCTCCCAGTTCCGAAGTTTCAATGCACTATCTGCACTTAACTGAACTAAACTGCACTAAACTACGCTTATGACCATAACCAAAACATTCTTGAGGTGAAGGATCCGAATTGTTTACCAGTTGATGAAGAGTTTTATAAAATAAATTTCCAGTCAACGAAAATCGCTAAGAAAAAATTACCCCCATGTTTATGTCTCCCTAATTTCCGTTGTTACATGGTATCCGTAGTGAGATATGAATTAAGACCTGATTTTCTTCCAAATGGCAGTCTCATTTAATTTTTATCGCATTCGTAACAAATGAATGAATACTTGCCTACAAGACACGGTTTCTCACAGTTTAACACACTCACCTCTTGAGTCTATCAGTTATAAAAATAGCGAAATTTATACTGGAAATATTAGAAATGAAAAATTTTAAATTATTAATTTGGGCTCTGTACCATCGCAATGACGAGTCAGTACTTGTCCTTCCCAACTCATTATTAATACGCCGAGTGGAGAGGAGCAGCAAGAAGCAAAGCGAGGGGCGCGAGGCGGGGCAGTGGCCGGGGCAGGGTATCACATCCTGGCAGCGCGCACGTGCCCGCGGGCCGCAACAGGCGCCGGTGCGGGCGACCCGAAGACAGCGCCGGCGACGTGTAAATCAAGCCGCTTACGAGCCATAAACAGCTGAACACGGGGGCTCGCGCGCCCGTTTGCCGTCTCCAAACGGAGAAGTCGGAGATCTAAATTCAGGGGGGCCACTAAACGTCTCGGGATATTTATTCGCCCATAAAGCATTCTATCATCGTTCCGAGCTTCATAACAGTAAGTAGGCGCTTGTAATATTCCGGTAACGGTGTCTTTTATGAGCGTTTTAAAATCAATAGACCGCTATCTTTTCGCTTTCGTCCGGCCGTGGCTCTGCCGGAAATGTGCCCTTTTTATTTTTCCTTACGAAAATTAATGCATCTTTGTGATTATTGAAAGAACCTGTTAGCGATACGCGTTTTATTAAGACGCAATTAAAAATATTACAACTGCCATAAATTTAATGTTTATAGCGGGTAACCCCTTCCCACCCTCATGTTTTGGTGCGGTGCCATAATAAAAGCAGCGCGCGCCCATCTTCAGCTGTGTGGCGTGCTCCGTGCCAACCTCGAGGGACAGGGGCGGGGGCGGACGCAGGCCGGGGAGGCGGGCGTCCCTTTGAAAGTGTTTTAACTACCTCGACAGAAATAAAGACGGGTCGAATGGCTCCATTTCGTCGCCAATAAATGTCCGCTCTTGAAGGCACATCGTTCCGGTCGCACAAATGATTTTTTACGTCCATAATTCGGCCGCGTTTATGTGCAACATGGCGTCCCGCGCGCGCGGGCGTGTTTTCGCCGCGTCTCGCTCGCACGCCCACGCGCACGCGACGCGCCGTCTCGCTCTTTGCGAGCGCGCGGGACGCGCGTCTTCTGTCGACCGCGAAGCGCGCGCGGTAGTAGTCGTCGTCATTTGTCGCCGGAGATAAACTGACGCCGCACTTTTGTCTTTGGTAAACATACGCGCAGCGGAGGGTGCGCGCTGGGTGGCGAGTGCTAGAGCGGCCGTCCACGCGCGTTTTATGAGCGAACGGCCTCCCAACAGCTGCGGGGAGAGGGTGCTCTGCGGGATGTCTTGTCGATCGCAAGGGAGATTGGAAATGGAACGAGGCATTTTCATGTGGAGTGGCCGTCGATCGGGAGATGGGGGATTGAAGAAGATATTTCTGGATTTTTTTTTAAGTACTGCTCATGATCTTCAGGTTCTAGCCATCCGGTTTATGTGGTATTGCGATATTTGCTATTATAATAATTGGAGCTCTATTGAGTATTTTAAAAGAGTATTCCGCTTTTTCATCAGTATGTCAGGTGATTAGGCCATGATATTCCATTGAATATCATAATAATTATTGATTTTCCTCCTCAAATCGATTTTAATTGAAATTTGTGAATTTGATGTTTTCTTTAAATGAAAAGACAAACTTTTTGTAAAAAAGGGACAAAAATTTACTTTTGATGACTCATTTCGTTGAGAACTAATGTACCAGAGTAATTCTGCATTCAGTATGCAAAGAATAACGTAGAATTTGTTTTTCATCTATTGACAATAATAACCGTGGATCATAATGTTTAAAAACACGAGAGCGGTATGTATTTGAAAGTTGAAGTGCGTCTTCTCATTGTTAATTAAGGTTCACTGCGATAAAAGATATAAAACGAACCAATCGAATTATTAGAATACTATCCTACATATATGTTAGCATTGGGTGAGTCTGATAGAGCAGAAACCCCTCTCAGAAACCGGTATGTAGAACCGGCCGAAGTCGCCGGTAGGCTGTGCCTGGCGCCGCAGCCGGGCGTCCCCTGCGGCGTCTGCGCAGTCTGGCGGCCCCGGCGCTAGGCTGCAGTTTCACGGCGGCGCCGGCGGATGGCGCAGGCGGCGGCAGTACCGTCGCCGCATGGTGCGCCACGGCGGCGGTGGATGGCGCCAGGGCGGCGGGGGCCGGTGGCGGCCCCAGGCAGGCAACTGTCGAAGGTGACGCGATACGCGGACAGCCGCCGGGAGCGCGCGCCGCGCTCGCACCGCCTCCCTTGCCTCCGCGGCGCGACCGGGCTGGTCCAGTTCGATGCCCGGCGGCGCTTTCTAGGGTAGTCGAGCTCTTTGGATTGTAGTTAAACTAGTTTCGATGGAGGTCGTTTCCAACAGACAGAGTCGCTTGTCTTCGTTAAAATAGTTTTATCTGCCACCTAATTAGAAGGAATTCTTAGGATACGCTGGTGATGTAATTACCGCTTATATGAAGAACGAATAAAATATGCTTTCAACAAAATTTTGTTCTAGATTCTGTGATTAACTGGTGGAATTTCGGGTCCACTATTTTATTGTCATGTTGCGTAAACGTCCTTGAAAAATAAATAAAACTGTTAAGCTTCTTAGAGTCGTGTTTATGGGCTGAAAGGCATTCAGCAGGCAAGCTTTAAATAAAAATCTGTATTTCTGGGATTCAGTCTTCTTAACTTAAGATATCCTTTCCAAGAGTACTTTTTAACGTTTCTTAGCTTTTGAGGTGCCTGGCTAGATTTCCATAATTGTTATTTTTTATTCGATTTTCTAAGACGATATAATTTTTCTTCTAGCGCCCCCCCTGGTGTAATATTATCCTTATTCAGCGTGAATTCAGCGGGCATAAACTGTGTACAAAACAAATCTCATAAAAGCTCTAAATAAAAGAATATTCGTACCGTTAAATACTCAAAAAGGGAAATTTTCGAGAAACAGGTAACTCTGTAGAATTGAACAGTGATTATCTTATGAGTGAGTGAACGCGGTGAGATTATGGCAACTTTGAGCACAGCATACGAGGGTTGCATTTTATCTTTCAGGATTAGAGAACAAAAACAAATATTAATCATCGACAATCACTTTATTGTTTTTCAAAGAATTCCCCATGAAGATCAGTACACTTTTGCATGCGTTTGAACCAATTGTCGAAGAACTTTTTCCACTGTGATTGAGGTATCTCCAAAACATGCATTCTGAATGCAGCAACCGCTTCTTCAGGTGTCGAAAAACGTTGACCTCTCAGTTTTTTTTTGTTTTTTTTACGTACGGAAATAAAAAGAAGTCATTCGGTGCCAAGTCAGGACTATACGGCGGATGGCTCATCAAATCGATGTTTTGTGTGCTCAAAAATGCAGTTGTTTGAGCCGATGAGTGTGAGAGCTCGCATTGTCGTGGTGAAGAGTGATCCGTCTTCGGCGGTTGGTTTTCTTGATTTCTGGGAAGACAGCTGGCAAACAAATCGTTGTGTACCATTCAGAATTGACTGTTCTGCGTTGTTCTAGTGGTACAGTTGCGACATGTCCAGTTTTTCCGAAAAAAAAAAGGCGTCCATCTATTTGGAAGTGCTTCGTGCGCGAACAACTTTTGTTGGATTTTGCTCATATTAGCGTTAAGCAGTTTACAGCAATCTCCCGGTACTATACTCCGCTTTTGACCACTTGCGCATGCGCAACTCGAACTGTCCATGTGTGCCCATGTGTCAACTGGAATTGTCTATGTCAATATTGCTGCCTATTGTTATGCACTACGATGTACTTAGAGTCCCTAATGTACCTGACTTCTAAGAGTATTACTCAGACCTTAAGTATTAACATTCTTATTGTCTTTTGCTTCTTTTGTGTCTGGTAAAAATAAGATTACTTGTTTGAAATGTTCCGATTGTCAGTGCACAAGAATAGTGATACATCGAAGAAGGTTTATTTATTATTATTCGAACAGTATTATTCTGAGCGAAGCTGCTTATTAAGCATCCTAAGATAAAGTGTTTTTCTCTATAAATCGATTGTGTGAACTTTTTTTGACATTTTACTAGTAAAAATAATCTTTTATAAATATATTACTTCATCTAACTCTACAATTACGATTTTTGCGATGTATCACTTTACTTTTATACCAAAGCAATGATAATGGAATTCCAAATTCTTGACCCGGATTAACCCTTGCGGGGGGCTTGAAGCTTTGTGCAGAGTACAAATAATGTGTTTCAAATTGATATTTAATCCTGAGTTTTGCTTAGAGTTTGTGAAAAAAATGGAAATTGATTTTCTTAAATGGAAGACGTCAAACAAAGTTTGATAAAAATATTTTTTGAGTAAACTTACATTTTTTGAGGAAATATTATAAATTAGTACTCAATTGTGAATATTTAGCATCTGTATAAAAAAAGAGAAGCTACTCGAGAGAAATACTCAAGTATTTCTCATTTTATCGCTATATATTATCAAAAAGCTACACCAAGAAGAAATGAATTTACAATCAGAGCCATATATAGCTATAACGGTAATTAAACAAAAGATATTGGACCTAACATTTATAATTTTATTCCATTCACGGTCGCAAATTTTTTTTATTTATTTTTTATTTTTTGCAAAAGACAGCAAAACCCACATGACTTGGAATACAATTAATTTGGTTTATTTACTGTTAAGTTTCAATGAAAAACGATGGAAAAACTTTGCAGCAACGTAACACTATCTCTTTTGTGAAAATGAATTTGGCATGTTTTGTTTACGCTCTTTTTGAATAACATGAATTATTAGAAATATTTGTTTTCAAAATATAAGTTTGAAATTTGTTCATTTCAGAGAGTAGCCCGAATAAGAAATTAGTCAATCCAATGATATAGAAAGGGACATTCTATCTATCTAATGTTTTTTTGGTAAATTGTAACCTTATCTATATGTTTAAATAAGTATTAGTGTATTATTGGCTAGGAGATAAATAAATTAATAAATATAGAAATATATAATTTGAACAAAAATCGGCGTTTCACATAGTTGAAAAAGTTGGCACTGGTGTGGTGGATATTAACTCGTGCATTTGCTATTGGCTTAATTAATTTTTGTTTATTTATTTACATTACGTACATTTATATTTACGTGCATTATTGTGCATTTGCTACTAGAAAAATGTATATTTGTTTATTTATGTTGAAAAATAAGGACTTTTTTACATTTCCAGTCCCAAGATTAATAATTTTGTTATCGACTTCTTGCTGCCATAGCGCGTCACAACGTGAAAAGTTTACTTCTCGAGATAAGATACAAACCAAGGAATACTGTGAAGACCTTTCTTATAGTTTCTGCAAATTATATCAAATTATATGAAGAATCACGTTATTTCATGTTCTCAGTACATGTGTACGAAAGTAAAAATGTTAAATGTTAATCACAATGACTCTTTACTATGTAATTATATTTCAAGGAAAGTAAATTCCATGTATTATATAGGATAAAGTACAAGTTCAAAGACAGGACATTGTAATGTAACGAAGAATAAAATTACAAAACATAATTAAAAAATTGAAAAAATGAAAGTATTATATTCAAACCATTGAAAGTATAACAATTTCATATTAAGTAGTCCAGAACTTAAAATACTTTTTCGAGTGATCTGTCAGAGGAAAAGTTTCAATCAGTAGTGTAACTCCTTACAGAAAGAATTACTTGCTTCGAGAGGATCGGGTTGCCTCTTTCTCGGTTGAAGGGATTTTCGTGGGCCTAAGTCTAGTGTACCCTTTCTTGCTTACGAGAATGAGAGAAAAAATGTGGCAGTTGACTCTCTTTTCCACAATTTTTCCATTCTTTTCTTTTTGTGTTTATGTATTTTTTTTATATTTCGAGATTTCATTGCATTTTTATGGAATTTGAGGGGACGAGGCCTCTCTGGGAGAGCCTTGGAGCAGGTACGCCGTTCACTTCGTGCTTAATTCGGGCCTGCCAAATGTATGAAATTAAATTAATATTCATTAAAACTAAATTAATAATATATTCTGGGAGGCGGACGATCGAGCTCCGAATGATTTAAATCGAGTAGATGACGTATCTTTCAAACTAAGGGCAATAGCTGCTTACTGTTGAGCTTACTCCAGAGGTACACAAGGAACCAAGAAACTTGGCTTGTAAAGGACTTCATGATATACTTCAAAGTGGCGAAGACAACTTTTAGAAAGTAAAGGAAATAAGTACTGGATTATATGCAGCGTTGAATATCATTTATAAGAGCATATAACAGTGAAAAATAGCAATCTAATGGTGCTACAACAGCACATACATTTTTATATTCTTTGTATCGTTAGCTGTTATCGAAAATTCTGAAAGTTCCGCGAATTTGGTCAAGTGCAGTTTCTATAGGCTATTCGGAGCTGTCTTTAAGAAAATCTTGTTACTATTTCTTTTTTAGTGATATGAAATTTTGTAACATCTTTACTCCATGTTTTCCTCAAAATTGTTGGTGTGCTATCCAGTGATATACGGATCTTAACCAGTAAGCAAGCATCTTGTTATCAGCCTATAATGAAATCCTTATACTGTCGGCAATGGAAATTGTTTTGCAGTAGACCCAATGTATCGCAATATAACAGTCAATTTAGTCCAATATTCTTCAGAGAGCGCAGTAGGCATTTATGTCAATCGTCTTTAGTATCTTTTAATAGTGTTTAACTCTGTAGAAGAATAAGAAATTCCTCTCTGAGAGTTTTAGCAATTTTTATAGCAAAATGAGTTGTTTTAGAAAGTGAACTTAAAATATACTTAAGCTGGATTTAGTGTGACAGTATTCCCGTACATATTCGGCACGTATAAAAAGTAAAGTTTACAGAAAGTTCTGTGGTTTACATCTTAATTTTTCTCCTTCACATCTTTTCTTTATTAAATTAAATTTTAATACCTTGAATGCAGATATATTAGAAAGAAGTAGTGATTCGTTGTCAAAATCTACTAGAAAATTATTAGCAGAAAAACCACTCTCTCTCAATTCTACTCGTAAGTCAGATATTCTACTTTTCTTTAAGAGCTTTCTTAATCTATAACCCAAAACATTGTGAACATCACCACGAGGTTTCATCGACATTGTATACCAGTGCTTTAGTCAGAAATTACTTTCAGTTCCTCAGATAGTATTTGGCAAAAGAACATTCATCTCACTACTCTGTTGGGCAGTTTTTCACTTTTTTCACGTTTTTGGAAGAGATAAGGAGATATTTGTACATTTTCTTCTCAACTAGGGGTAAAGGCCTGGATATAATTTATTTACTATATTTGCATAATATTTTAAGAGTGATATGCAGGTTGAACCAAACGAAGTAGTAATGAACTGGCTGCATGATATATTGGTCACAACGGTATTTCAGATTGCAGTTTTTCTTCATTTATTTCGATAGAAACTTTAGGTACCCATCTAACTTTCTTTTGACAACGTGCATGTAGCATGTAACATTTCTGACCATTTGAGGTTCATCTTTATGAGGGTACAAATTTTCTTACGAATTTGCATTACGCCATTCACGCATACACAATGTCTCGCAGATTCATGGCAGAATAGGGATCAGCCAGAAACAATAACTAAGCGGGACGGAATTACTTACGGAAGTTCCTCGTTGACGAGACGAAACGCATCTTTCCGATAAATAAAACTTTCCAAAGACTCAAACACACAAATGCACTGCGAATACGAAGAAGAATACATTTGTTTATCATTCAGCTCATTTCCAAGCTATTTTAGTATTCCGTGTTGTCATTTTAGAGAGATGTAAAAATGTAATAAATTCATGTAATAAAAATATCTAGTAATAAACGCTTAAACCTTTAAAGAATGAAATTAATTTCTATAAAAATGAAACACTAATGCTAAAAACAGCGTTATTTTATTACAATTTAATTGTAATAAAGAAATATTGTGTTCAATTATTAAAGTTTTAATGTTTTATCACTTCCAATAAATTATTAAATTGTTTAAGGAAAATGTCCTTAAAAACTGGTTTGTTGAATCAATTAAAATTATTATTGACACTTTGACTATTTCTAATCATGTTGCTTCATCGGGTTAATTTATCTTTCAGTTACAATTTCTCATGCACCAAGTAGCAGATAAAACAATACCACTTTAAATGCTCTGGTCATCTGTGAGCTGAGATCGGGAATTTTGAACTACTGCTGATCGCATGTTCCTACGAGTTCTTATGTTACAAGAAAGTATTTCGTTTAAGATCTAGTTCAGAAAGAAGACATTAAAGTAATAAATACAGTTAAATGCACTGACGTGGGGATTTGGGGTACATTTAAGACAAATGAAGTAAAATTAATTTTAAATTGTTTACTAAAAATTTTTTGAAGATATTTTTATATAAATTACTAATGATATTATTGCTATTATTATTATTATTATTATTATTATTATTATTATTATTATTATTATTATTATTATTATTCGAAATTTACCGTCTTTACCTGAAAGGTCAATCTTCAGTTATAGAGGTGTAAATATTTTTAAGGAAACTTACAGACAATGGACTCTTAACATCCATGTGAATAGAAATCAATGACGTATGCACGATGGTGCAGGCAGGTGGCAATCCGCCGAGATGACCGCTGGGGCGAGCGCGTGGGGTGTGGGAGCGAGAGAGCCAGCGGCGCCTGGAGGCGAGACGGGGCAAGTCTGAACGCGCCGTACTGCGCGGCGGCGCGGGTGCGCGGCGGCGTGCGGGCGGAGCGGGGAGGGGGGAAGCGGGCGGGGCGGGGCGGGGCGGGGCGGGGCGGGCGGGGCGGGCGAGCGGGGCGGGCGGCGGGGCGGGGCGGGGCGGGGCGGGGCGGGGGTGGCGGCAGCAGAACCGATCAATAGGGCCGTTGGACGCGGCGCGCGCGGATTTGGGCGATCGGGGAACGACGCGTGCAGCGGCGGCGGCGGCGGCGGCGCGGACGCCCGAGGGGCTCGCGGACAACCACCGACGCTCTCACGGCTGCTCCCTGCGATTCGCCACCGCCCCGCCCCCGCCCCCGCCCCCGCTCCCACCCCCACAAACAATCAGGGCTTGCACGTTGCTCCGAGCAAGCTGGCACTCGAGAACACACGGAGGATAGCGGTTTATTGATGCCATTCATTTGCGATTGTTTTCATTATTCAAATCCGGTGTGTTAAACCATGGAACAACAGATATCCCGATAATGAGTTAGCCCTTTATTGGCCGTAATGTGTAAGTTATATCAATACATGAAATGTCGTACGTCTTGTAATATATACCTTGCGTCTTCATGAACGCCGTATCTACTCGCATTACGGCCAAAACAGAGTTAAAAAGTAACATTTTATTTTTAATATTCTTTTAGCTCTCATTACGCGCTCTTGAAACCCATTTTATGTTCAAATAAGAAATATTATGAGAGTATACATTTAAAACAAAAAATGACCCTTTAATGTAACCAACAGTATCATGTTATTGAGAATTAATTTGAACATTTTGGTGTGTTTTAAGAGATGCTTGCCTTAAAGATGCCCTAATTTTGTTTAAAATATGGTATTCCTAATTAAAAGTGGATAGTATTTAAATGCCAAATCGAATTATAAATAATTTTAGCAAAAGTGTTTTTCTTTTACATGTCAAACTGCTTCTGATTAAATTATATTTAGAAGTGACGCGAATCATATCGTGATTTTGATTTAACATCAAATATCAGGTGGCTATTCGTGTGCATGTTCACCTCTTTTTCCGGTCATTTCTTTCTGTAAGTTTGCATGAATATAAATGAATTGTCCATCGTTTCATGAATATTTCTGCTAAATTCTTGTTTTCTTTTTCTCTCGAACGAGACCAAGCAAGACTATCATAGTGAATAAGTACTGCGTTAAGGTTCTTTGCTGACGTTATATTATTCAGATCATATACGCTCTCAGATTTCCTTCCTATTTTTACGAAAGCTAATAAACAACGGAACTTCGCCAACTCGTATATACTTTGGCGACATTATTGGGACGGTGGTCTCTGAAATTTTGTGGAAATTCCGTCGCTGGGCGCGGCGCGGCGCGGCGGCCGAGCCCTGAGCGCTGAGCGAGCGTTCTTCCGCTGGCCGCCTGCGCGGGGGGGGGGGGGGTTCCCGCTGTCCCAGCAGTCGTTCGTCAGGCGTGGCGCGCTCGCCCGCGCCCGCCGCTGACCCGCCCCCGCAGCCACAGTGGCTGCGCCGCCGCCGCCGTCGCCCGCCGCCGCCACCGCCGCTGCCAGCGCGCCCGTTGTAAACCGCCCCCGCGCCGCCGCCCCCCGGCCCCCGCGCCGCCCCGCGCTGTGGGTGTTGGACGCGCCCCAGGCCGTTGGCGACGCCAGCGGGTGGCGGCGGCGGCGGCGGAGGCGGCAGCGGCGGAGGCAGTGACGCTGGCAGGAGCAGAGGCGGGCGGGACGCATGGTGGCGGGTAACGACGCGGCAGTGATGGTGACGGCGGTTGTCGCGGCGTTGGAAGACACGGGAGGCAGTGACTGTCGGGTGGGACTTGGGGTGGGGGGGTGGTGTGGGTGTTGGAGGCGCGGGGTGGGGGCGGTGGCAATGCGAGTTTTGTTGTGCGCCGCGCCCCGTCGCCGGGACGCGAACCTGGCGCCCGGCAAGCGCCCTGCCGTAGGGAGCCTGCTGCCTCCACAATATGAACTCATAAATGGGTTTTTTCGCGTTTTGGCCAGGCCTTGACGATAGATTCCTGTAGATGATGAACATTGGGAAAATATTTTAGGTCCAAAGAGACAGAGTACATTTAATCAAAATTTTCTAGATATTTAAATAAATTTCAATAGTTGATTTTGTCTCATTGATTCATTTTTTTCGAGTCCAAATACACGTTTACTCTTCATTACCAATTGCGTAATTTATTATTTCAAAGGTGTTCAACAAAAATACATACCTAATTTATTTATACCATTTCTGTAAGACGTCACAAATGGTTCTATTAAATTCCAATGCTATCTTTTTAAATTTAATTTGAGTTAAAATAGAAAGAAATTTATTGTTTAAAGAGAACACAAAAAAACGAATATTGTACTCAATATTAAAATTGTAGAAGTTTTGACCTTCTTTGCGATTTTGTTAGATTAATCGTTTAGTTCCAGGTAAATGCATTGATTTACTTGCTTTCATGGAATCAGAGACGTGTTTGAATTTTTTGAATTGTTGATAGGCATCAAGCGTTGATTATATTACAAAACAGTTCAGTACAGTAATGACATATAATTAAGTACAGTAACGACACATTAAGAGCCTGCAAAATTTGTTTTAGGCATGTACACACCCAATTTAATTAAATGAATTTCAAACGACAACAAAATTAGTTGTTCTTATTTATGTTTTGAAGATTTTTTAATATTATTTTTTAAGAAAATACTGGGTATTATTTTTGAGCAATGCCATTGAGAGCTTGTATTCAGCATTCTGATTATTTGACTGAATCATTGTTTCACTTCCTCTGAATGCCTTGGGGTTTAATTAGATTCTTTGTCCAGTTTTATTTCAGTCATGTTATGTTACAGTTATGTCACAGTTATGATTGTGTAAAATAATCTAAAATATAATTGGCCACAAAATCGAATGAATCATTATTCTTGAGCGCAAATTTGGTTTAATTATAAATAAGAGAAAAGTAAATGGAAGTAAAATATTGATAATTATATTATTAAAAAAATCAATAAACTCAGTATGTTTAGTAGAACTGGAGTTTAATGAATCTGAAATTGAATCAACCTGTAGTTTAATCGATAACCAGAAAAAATAATTTTCAATAAATAGTTTTTCAGGATTTCAGTTTCATCTACAGAATGAAATGGCTCTAACTTTGAAGTGAATCATAAAAAATATTATGTAACAAAAGGAAAAATGCAGAAATCTCTAAAATTTAAAATAACTACAGAATGTCAACACAATTTAGAAGTAAATTAAGTGAAATATTTTAACCACAACAGGTATTGAAACACAATACCTTTTTAGGTGATATAATTATGATTCATCTTGAAATGAAGATGCTGTTTTAAAAGAGATTTTCCAGTACGTTTTTAAGCCCAAGAACTTTACGTAGCAACAAATGATTATCATTGCAGTCGTTTACATTGCTAATTTTGAATCCTTCCTTCCCGAGTCACAATTATCGTCATGCAATAATATTGGAAGTACTATTGTATTTTATTTACTTCAATCAACTCTACCCTACCAGTAGCAGTGTTTTATGTATTTATTTTGTCCACAAATCGTACATGATTTTGGGACACATTTTTTCCTATCTGTGCAAAAATGACGCATTATGGATTTTCAATTCTACGTGAGCAATTATACGCGTTATCTCTTCAGCCGATATGGAAAGAAAACGTCGCGACAGTAGACCGCTTCGCGGGGGCGCGCAGACAGTCGTGTCTGCGGGCGGCGGGCGGCGGCGGCGGGCGGCGGCGGCGGCGCGGAGGGCGGGCCAGCGGGCGAGGCCGGCGACGTATAAATTGTAGATTTAATTAACTCCGAGCCCCGGCGGTAGCGCGCTATGGTTTGTTGTGCTCGTTCCGTTTTAGTGTGCGGCGCGCGCGGCGGGGTGGCGGAGCGACGGGGAAGGGCCGACGGGGGGCGGGGAGCGCGGGGCGGAGGCGGCGGGGGGCGAAGGGGGGGGGTGGCGGACGGCGAGCGTGTAAGTCAGCCGCGATCATCCCACCGCCCCCAGTTAATTTCCTGCCCTCTCCGGTAGATAGATGGTCTCCATGGGGCCCTGCGAGCGCGCCCCGTTTTTATTTTGTTTCTTTGAATTCGCAGCGTTGTGCTTCCCGCCCCGCCCCTCCACGCCGCTCCGCGCCGCCGCCGCCGCCGCGCCCCTTTCGTTTCGTCCCTTTCGCGAGAGGAGCCGAGATGGGTCGAGATGGGTCGAAATGTCCCGAGGCGACGCGAGGCGCGTCTTCCAACGACTGAAACTGTTGGTCTTTCTGGGAATCGCCAGGGGCGAGGAAAGGTCAGAGTAAACCCAATTGCCCTCAACGATTCAAATACTTGAAAATCGAAATTTTTATATCTCCGAAATTGTGCGGAGTAATTTTTGAGTTTGAAAGGTTTAAGTTATTTATCGCCTCGTTAACTTGTGAATCCTGCTTTGACCTCGTAATATTTCAAAGCAGCTTGACATATGATCAGCGAAAATTGGAGAATGAATTTGGGAATATCTGAATTATTAAATAAATTGTTCTAAAATAACAACAGGAATTTTGTGACTCGACTATTTTTCTCTTCTTTAAGAAATTGCCAACGGAAAAATAATTTCATAATTCGCCCTCATTAAAATGTTATTGATCAAACTGGGTCTGTATACTATATCAAAGTCTATCTAACGCTGTGGGAACGCAATTGCAAAATCCTAATTTTAGAAAAAAAAATTATTTGAAATCGGTAGAAAGTTTTATATCATATTTCTTTTTTAGAAATTCAAAGATACAATACATATAAGACACTAATAAATAGCGATGTATTATCCATCAAAAATAATTTCGATTAAATGTGAGGATCAGTTTTTTTACTGAGCACTCCGAGTACCATTAATATGGGCTATTAAATTGAATTATCATGCAGGAAAGATAAACATGAAACTTTACCTCGCGTGAGTTCGTGCTTCGGGTACAACGTGATCACTTGATGTTTGTTATCTGGATGAAGGATGGCGAGAGAATGACAAGCATAATTATTCTTGAAGACTTAGCATTTTATCTGTCACAACACTGATTTCTTGCATCACACTAAACAAAAAATACTCCAAAATTTTCACTGATTCATTACTCACTCTGAAGCACAGCCACTGGAAAACGGATTTAACCAGTTATCACTTACGTAGTAAAGTAAGCATCACTTTATTAAAAACACCTCTACACTGTGCACAAGCCGAATATGCTCTTCGACGTCTGGTCTCTCGAGCAAACATCCCCAGTTTCCCTACGGGAACAGAAGGGAAACAACGCTTTCCAATTTTACAGCGCGTCTGTAAAACTCATCCGGTTTTACTCGCCTCGTCGTGCTAGAGCATAAGCGTTGTTTCGTGAAAGGGGACCTTGGTAGCATCGTTTGTTGAACGGCATTCAGATCACGGGCGAGGCAGACAGTTGCGCAGCGACGGGTTTGCGGTCGGCACAGCGGTGGCGGGGCGGGGCGCGGCGGCCGGGCGGGGCGCGGGCGGGGGCGGGCGAGCGGCGGGTGAAAGCTGCGGTTTCTTTCTCAGGCGGAATTTTTCTGAAAGGTATTTGTTGAGGAAGGCGATTTTTACGGTGGGCTGTAAATGTACCCGAAGGGGTTCCGTCGTGTCCGAGGTGCAGCTGAAAGCTTTTTTTCGGACGTTGGTCGCAGATGTCTCTTGGATAAGTTACCCTGGCCGAGAAGGAAGAAAAAATAAGATGAAAGTGTCTATTTTGAACGGCTTTTAAATACTACGTTAGAACAATACAAAATCAAGCGATAGATAAAAACAGTTTTCAAAGCAAAAGTGCTAAGCAAAAGCGATATTACCGAAAATAAACTAAGTCGAAGTTTCAAGTATGACAATCACTGCTTTCCACATTTTTTTTCTTCTCGTAGTAACCATTTCTTATGCTTTCCACATTCTACGGTGAGAAAAATCAAATTAAAAAGTAGGTAATATGTGATGTAGTTTACTTTCAAGTGATTCACTAGAGACTCGTACGCCCTTAGCAAAAAGATACCGGTTTTCAAATCAAATTACAGAGAGTATAATTCTCTCCAAAAATAGCATTACTGACATCCGTTACATGAGTGTTAAAAGCTACAAATTTATAAGAACATTTTCATGGTTGATATTATTTATTTTAATTGATAGATAAAAGAACACGTGCGGAAGCAATACTGATTTCAATAAAGTTAAGTATTTTACGAAAAATGTATACTTTTTATACAAAACTACGCGTATATCCTTATCTAAAAGAAATTTTGTACACTTTTCAAACAACACGTTATGAAAACAGTTCCATGCCATTTCGAAAAAAATGAATCCCTAATCGCGTTTCCTCTCCTTATTCCTTAAAAGAGTATGCATTTTTCAGTTCTTTGCCAATATCTCAAAAATTATGACAAAATCGTCTAGTAAGAATAGTCAATTGTTAATAGTGCATTAAATTTGCTACTAAATGCATGTTTATTCCTTCCGAAGGCGCAATTGGGCTACGAGTGACTAAAGGTCAAATCTGAAAATGAGTCCCGCTGGTGCAGGGCAGGGTGAAGGTGAACGGGGGAGCGCGGGGGGCGGAGCTGGGGACGCAGAGCGTGGCGAGAATGGCGGGAGGAGAGGTAAAGTGGGATAGAGTGACGGAAGGGGCGGAGGGCGGTTGTGGTGAGGGACGAAGCGCTGGTGCAAATAAAATGACACTTGACATTCTAGATGGAATTAGTTCCTTTCTGTCTAATAAATGATGGCGATAAATAAATGTTCATGCAATGTCCAGATACTTCCAATAGTGAATTCATGTTTTCACTGTAAAGTAGGGATGAATTCAAAACCTTTGTGGATACAATTTAAAATCTTTATGTTCATTTTTTGACCGTAAAAACCTTTTTTTTAACATTTAAATATAAATTTAAAATGATTATGTTAAACGGTCTTTCATTTCATATTTGTAACTTTCGTATCCAAGTTGAAACGCGACATTGTTAGTTATATCTTGCTTAAAAGATCTGTTGATGATTCAGAGAAAATCCTTTGAACTAATGAGTAAAAGAATATACATAGTTCAAGAATTGATCCAAACATTAAAAAGTGTCTAGCTTCGCAAGATAAAATGTTTAATAAAATTTCATTTCCAATCAAGTGAAGCAAAGTAGAAACTTGAACATCTTTAACCATTCAGTCTTGAAGTTTCATTGCATTTATATTAATTTAAATAATTTACAAGGTACATTTGTGATTGCAGTTTGAGTTGAATCCATCATTCAAATAATACGTTACCAAATTATTTCGTCAACACCAACCTTAAGCCTTTATCTAAATTTTGCAATCGACCAACGGTGAAGAACAGCTAACTCAAATTAAAATAATTTCCAGCACGAATATATGGAACCCCTTATTGTGTTACCTGATCTAGATCCTCGGAACTGAATGTACTCGTACAACCTCCGTGCGTATGAATTGAATCGTGAAGATAAGAAAAATCCTAAAGTATCGCGTCTTCCACGTTCACTTTTTCATTCTTCATTTCCTAAGAAGTGACAGTCAATTTTATAGTTCCAAAATCAGTATTCTGGAACCGCCTGTTCACTAGGAATGGGGCATATCTAAAATGTTTTTTTAGTTAAATGGAGAAACGATAGAAAACTTTATATTTACTAATATTTTTTTGTAAAAATAATTCACAAAGCAGCCTGAGTCAAAATCTTGAACCAATATATTATAAACGGCTCTGCTCAAATTAAATCCATACACCAGTATGGCAGTTTTTGCATGTTTTACTTGCCTTCTACACGGAAGATATGTAGTATTAGAACGGATTTTTCGCAATATTAATAAAAAATCAAATATTTAAACATTTTCCATGTCTATTTATGAACGACTCTCAAACGCATATAATGATGAACATATTGAAAAATAAATATTATATTTCTATGAAAGTAATTGATGAATTTTCAGGGTTAAGAATGACTTAAGATTGTCATCAAATCTGGATTTCGTTAACTTACATATCGACCTATTGAGATCGCAAGCTCTTACACCGTAATAAACAGATGTACAAAAATGATAAATGGGTTTCAGAAGCGAGGTGAGGCATTTGTGTGCCCTTTGCTAAGGATGCTATCCCGCGTGCCGTGCACCAGGTGTGCCAGAGATTATAACCTTATCTCGGGGGCGAAGTCCACTCTGTCAGCTACATATCTCGGATACCGGCGTTTCTCTGAAGCGCGGAAGTGAACTTTGGTCTGGCGACACAGTTTTGCGAACTAACGAGGAAGTCCTTTTCTCTGCGTCCTTAAATAGATTGAAGGCTAAATGAGGTGACCAAGTTTCAACCTAAGAAATATTGTATTTTTATCAGGAGTGTTATAATAATAACCTTAACTAATTGTAAATAGTAGTTTTTGGTATCGTAATCATTATTTTACAAATCAATGTACAAACCATAGTACCACAACAGAAATGAATTTATGAGCGAAATTTAAAACTGTGAATAATTCAATTGCGTCTTCTGGTTTGAAAATCTGTTATCCAAGTCACCATGATAAGTGATTTTTAACCTCTAGAAAATTTAGTTAATGATTTTTTCTGATTGTTCAAGGCTTTTTGAACCATCTGTCATATGGTGCTTCATTTAAGTATTTAGAAATTTGAAATTACTACACGCCTTACTTTGTTGTAATTTTTTGGAAATACATTATGAGTTACGAAAAATAATTGTTCCCAACATCTATTTTGAAGGTCAAAAACTTTTTTCACTGATTACTAAACGTTATATAGATTATTACTTAATAATGAATGGTCAAATATGTAATAAAAAATAAATATAATTTTTTAGATATTACATAGGTTATTACAGAGGTATATTACATAGATATTACATTAGATAGTACAAGGCTTTGTATATTTCTAATTACTTTTATGTACTCATTATTTTTGGCCACAAAATTTGCCTACAAAGTTAAGATAGTTGCACTAGCCAGATGTTTCGAAACTCTCATAGGTTCTTAAATATGGTGTGATAGTCATATTATTTATCTAAATATTTATTATTTAATTTTTTAATAACACTACTTTTATTTCAGTAGTAACAATAAATGTAGGTAACTAAACATGTACTGTTACGATTAATTAGATGGAAGAATTTTAACAGCTCTAACTAGACCCACCGTACAGTTTGAGAGCATCGATAAAAAATAATAATCTCAACGCAAGTAAATCAAACAACTTTACGAGTTTCTGTAAATTAAATTATTTTGAATTCTTTAGATTCTGGAGATATAAATAGGTATTAATGTACCAATGTGTGTTTCTAAGACTTCTTATGATTAATCTTAGGTAATGCTTTCACTTCGTTTCGTTAGATCTCATAGTATTGTAACTGAGGGGGACGATATTTTAGTTTCAATGAGGTTCAATAAGACAAATATATTTATTTCTCAAGAATTCATAAAAAATTCAATATTATGATGACACTACTAAAAAAAGTACCTACTTGTTTCTTGAAAAATATGGTATGTACTTTTAACATGCCCGCTTGCATTTACCATGTGCAGTAATAAGGTTTTCTTCCGGATGGTAACAGGTTTATCTTACGAGTTAAAGTCGAAATATGCATTCACACGGTGATAATTCAATAAGCGCAGACAGCGCTGATGTTTCAAGCTCGAGACGGAATCGCGCATGTGGAGCCGACCTTCGCCCCTGTGCGTCCACCTCAAGAGGAATCCCTGACTCACCCGACGCACTTCGCCCCGGGCGTGGTTCTACGTTCTGTTGGTGGCATATCGTACGATAACAATAATAAGAATCGTTCGATGTGAAGAATGCGTGCTTGAGAGAAGGAAAATAGCGTCCAACGTTTCAGGAATTTCGAGGAATATCTTCAAGTGGCCTTTGTCCACTTCAAAGATAAATGGAATTCCGATGAACTTTAATTTTTTTGTGTTACCAAAAAAGAGCCGCATTCCCATTCCCAGACGCACCTACCAGTGGTGGGGAATGGTACACACCACTTGGCGGCAAACGCGACTCCTGTGTTCTTCCCAAAATAGAATGTGGTCCCTTGGTATACCTTCAGCAAAAAAGTACGGTGGTGCTAAAACTTCACATACTTTCTAGCATTATTTATACCGCAGGACAAATATTAATAAAAAATTAAGGACACGTTTGAAACAATTTTGAAAATGCTGTTGAGGCTCCATGTAAAATACAAAGATCAACATATCCGTTTCAAACTCACAGAATCTTGAGTTCGTTTATATCGCACGGGGTATATCAATTTTGTAAAAAAATCGTCTAAAAAGTTTAGAAGCTAGTTTTGACCACAGACGGTAGACATAGATGGATAGACTTTTTGCCATCAATCGAGTTTCCACGTATCCAGAGGGTCAACTAAAACTAAGAACGTCACTGACGAAGGTCACACCCAATGATTGACGAGGGGTCCCAATGATTATGGAATTTGGAAAAGTCCAATTGGAATGTTGTGGGCATGAAACGTCTACCAGCAAAATTTTCTTTCAAAATTGTGTAATTTCAGCCAAAAGCAGTGTTGAATGAACAGTTCTCAGGAAATGCGGAATGAACGAGGTCCAAAATAGTGAAGAAACATTGGTGTACGAATATGACTTCGAAAAGAAGGCGCAATTGTCCAAACGGACGCTTCATGAAGAAAGAAAAAAAAGCATGTAATTTTCGAGCAAATTTGAAGGTTCTTCTCATGGTTTTACTTGATTTCAACGACGTAGAGCATAATGAGTTTTTGCCATGTAGTTGTAAAGCCAATAAGAAGCACTAATTCACGCCATTGTGTGACGCATTCCGAAGAAAACACATTGATTTGTGACGAAATATTTCATGTCTGTTACATCACAAAAAGCACTTCCGACAGAGTTACGATACCTCTGCTTCCGTATTTGGAGTCCTTATTCTCTGACATGGTGCCCTATGACTTTGATACTCTATTCACAAAGTTAAAGAAATCCTTGAAGGGAAGAATATCTGCCAACATTGAGGAAATAAAAGCAGAATCGATGAAGGATCTGAACTGCGTTCTAGAATAACATCGAAAACTAAAAGACTCTGGCACAAACGTATTGTGTCTCAAGGAACCTATTTTGATGAGGACAAAACTTATATCAATGAATACATTTTTTTGGGGGAAAAAAATAAGCTTTGCGCTCATATTTTATACTAGAAAATACTTGTGATTCCGAGTCTGTATTAGCTGAAACAGTCGCAAGAAAAAGCATCAGAATAATTCAATATAAAATAGTCAATGACTTCAGCGATTTTGGGAATATTGGGGCTTTTTTCAATGTCCCTAGTCAATGATATGTTTTGTCCTTTGTCATTGTAACTTTAATTGTAGTGGTTCCTCGGTTAACGTCATTATTTTATACATTATATTTATTATGTTTTATTATTGTGTGTTATTTTATATAATTTATGCGTTGACATTGTGCACAAACCTAAATAAATATTTGTACACCATCCTTATAAAATCAGTCTCACATTGACATACACCTGTCCAGCTTGGATAAACGTTGCACTTGGCATTATTAACATTATGCAAATATTCCAAAACAAACTTTTCCGAAGACTTCTCAATGTATAGTGGTTTATATCCAAGAGTCAAATTCAATATTTAATTCAAATACCCCTAATTACAGATTATCCGATCAATCTATTCTCAATTTTTTTTCCAAGTGTCGCTCATTTGAATTAGGTCACCAAACAATGTATGTGTTCTTCCCTCCATTATTTTTAATCAAACATCAATTGTATTAAACTAAAATTTAATATACCATACTTTATGGGTAAGAATCGTCTAAATAACTTTAGAAAGTTTCCAATAGAATAATGTATATGTTTTTCATTTATATAAGGCCTTTTGACCGATTTGATACAAATTATTTTAAAAATCCTTCAAAACAACTAAGGATTACCTTCGTACACGAGGTATGCTTGGACACTATAACCTCGCATACTCCCAAGTATGTTGAAAATAATATTGATAAGAGGTGAAATGTTTATGTTCTTTGCAAAAAATGTACAAAACTATTGTTGATAAATGTTGAACAAAAATAAAATTACTTCCATGTATTGAACATTCGTTTCACACTCTTTAACGGACTACTATTTAATATTTAACAAAGGACCCTGCTGTAAATAAAAATAAAACTTTTTAAGCGTATAACTTTAAAAGGGTTAATTTTACAATAAAAGCTTAAATGAACTCTTTTGTAGTAAGTTTTGTCTACTTTGATTTTGTGAAAGGCGTAATTTTTTGTAGGATTTATAATTCTGAAAATGTACGTAAAAAAACACATTTATATTGCCCCCCTACCCCCACTCTTCAGAATTTGTGGTATAATGTGTGGTAGGACACCAACATACAATCACGCCAAGTATCAAAACTCGGTTTTTTACTCGATTTCTCTAATTTCATTGAGTAATTTTTGTAGTCTTTGGTAAATAAAAGCAATACATTAAACTGGAGTATATTACATATTACATTTAACACTCCTTCTAAAAGAATTTGAAGAAAAAATTGGAGCCGTTTTTGGAAAAAATGTTGGTTGATTATTTTTGAATCTGTCCATTCTCATTGAAAATGTTAGAATTTTCTATTGATCGATTATAAATGATGGTGGAAAGAACATACGAAGCCGATCTACACGTCAGCTTCCGAGTTTTTCCTCAACCAGTTATCGCCCACTACCGAGACACCGCCCCAGCCGGGGCTAGCTCTAAGCTTCTAAATGGTCTTCCGATAGGTGTGGTAGTATTGCGCAGGGGTCTCCAAAGTACGACCCATGGGCGACATTTGGCCTCGGCAGTAGTCGACAGGGTCCGCCAACACAAAATAATTCAATGTAAAAGTGGCACAGGTTGTAACTTTTTATCGCAAGATGTAAGAATCTGGTATTCTATTGTTCTAAATCCTTTGGTCCATTTACCAGCCACGTCACGAGTGCCGTGCCGTTGTGAATCCTTAAATGTTAAGTAATGTTTAATTCATTTGTTAATTGTAAATATTTGTAAGCAATCTGAGAAAAAATACTACTTATACACAGAAATAACTGTTCACAATCAAATGTTGCCTGTGAACTTAATTCGTATATGAATAAAGAGTTAACTATTTTTTAAGTTGTAAAATCTTTCATGCCATTTTAACTTTTATTTTCTCTTTGTTTCAGAATGAAAAAGGTGCGCAAATCATTTGGAGGAGAAAAGGTCAGATTTACTTCAGTGCTCTGTATTCATTCCGCATGCTCGTTTTTTCTACTCTCGCCATTGCTTTTGGTATCGGTTTTACGAGCGGAGTTGGGAACGGTTTGCTGTTTACTCACCTGCACCTACCGATGCCGAAGAGCGTTGCGAACGGGCGTGTTCGAAAAATAATCGAGGAAAATATTTTCCCCGAAAAAAAGAACCTGTCCACCATCGATAAAGCCGGACCGCCGAGGCTTAACAACAACAACATCGGCGTCGGTGCCAGCCAAGCAACCGGAGATATTTTCATCTAATCCCTGGGGCGCTGGGACGGCGAGAGGGGCTTGGAGGCGGGGGTGGCTCGTGTTTATGGGGGATGTTTTTCACAGCGGCAGCCTTCAGCCTACTCCTCCACCCGCAGCCGCGTTGCCGGCACATTGCGTTCCCCCCCCCCCCCCCGCCCCCCGCCCGCATAACGCCCCGCCGCGCAGCCTCCCCGCCCCTCGCCCCCGCCCCCCCCCGCCTAACGGCAGTTTTGCATCGCCCACGTATCGAAATGCCATTTGCGGGGGCCGTTGCGCTGACGGACGGCGCGGCGGCCGCCCCGTTGATTAGCAGTTGGCAGCGCCGCGTGGCCGCTGCGGCCGTTGGTAGCCCTGATGCCGATCTATGCGCCCGCGTTTAGTCCCCTCCCCGCTGCTCGGTATTTTACTATTATCCCCCGCTAAGGGAGGTTTATACGCGTGTTAATTGTAATGCCCAACATATATATTGGTATTTGCGAACGGGCGCTTGTCCACCTATAACGGCGCCCCGCGATATGCGCGCTGAAAGCTTTGGAGCTCTGTATTAATATGTATTTATAATTGTACTTTATTGCCGGGCTCGTTTAGACACGTGACGTATATTTCGGCGAAAAATCGGCTCGTTGCGGAAACCGTTTTGCCAGTTTCAGTACTTTAACGCAAAATTCGTTGCGTTCTTTTTCCCACTTTTTTTCATCTCGAGAAGTCTTCAAATTTCTTTCCTTTTTTTCCTAATTAGTTCATTGTATTATTAACATTTGTTTTGCCGATTTGAAGGTTTAATTTAAATAATTCAAAGCAAACTCTTGTTGCAAATAAACTTTTATTCACATTTAAACACTGTTGCTTATTCCAATATTATTTATATTATTTTTTTTAAATTATCAAATTTAAATATATCACTTCCGCAGAAATCGGTATTAACAACTAAACTATTTGTAAGAAATATAATTTTTGCATTGATTTCACCCTGCATTCGGCATGATTTACTATAAAAGCATGTTGCATCTTGTGGCTGTTTTGTTGATCACATAATGATTTCGTCAACAATCGGCATGCGTATTCCTTGGATATGTTTGCTTAGTCCAAGGACTTTGTAGTTTTGAAACTGTAAGTTACCTAATAGAAAAAATTTATAGAATTTATTTGAAAAATATTAGATTTGCTTTGTATTATTTGACGAGCTACTCTTATCGGAAAAACTTCTGAACTAATTTGTTTAGACATGCATGACGCCTCTGGTGCCAATATTAGGAGGAACATTTAATTACTTCAAAAAACTGTTGTCTAAACACTTAATCATGTATACTATTTGTGAACTAATTAATGATAAATTGCAAGTCGATGCGTAGATTTGTATGAACTCGTGCGGGTCAGTGGAATCGTATAACCAGATGTCAAGCGGCTTTATCAAAAATTATACGAACTGCAGAATGGCAGTTAGTATGACTATTTCATGAATAAATACATTAATTACCCAAACAAAAAATTAAAGAAACAAATAAGAAAATACTCCTGAAATTTTAACATACCAGTTTGCTATGAAACGTCTTAATATCGCTGACTCCTTAAATGATGTCTTGTTAAGAATAGAAAGTACAGGCGATTACCAAACGTATATTTTCGTTGAAATATCGCAATTGATTTTCCGCAGCATTACATAACTTTCCCTATACTACGTATATTACTCCATATATACGTACGTTTACGAAAAAGTAAAAATGGAATTAATGAGCAATTGTTGAAAAGAAAAATACCAGACCCAGACTCTTCAATTGACATTTGTGTTGAAAGAACATAATTTCTTTCACAGTATAACCACTTGTACTGTGTCAAAATCCCTTTCCTATATGTTTGTTGTTTCACTATTTGGGGGCACTGAATTGATTATTTGGTCTTGTAGTTCTTCTGCAAGTGAAACTTCATAATAAGTGTTTCATCAATCATCAGGTAAACGACCCCAGGCGATAGTCTAATTGTTGCACCTGAGAAATGAGTGTAACAACCGGAAACAGATTTGCCATGCACGGGAACGAGACGATGGATATAATGAAGAAAACCTCCTCTCGACCGACGCTAGTGAGACTATGAACATAAATCCACTCCCAATATTTATTCATGAAGGGACAAACTAAAACAATCTTTATGTTACTACCGGAGGTGCTCATCTAATAAGAAAACCAATTTAAACTATTTTGAAAATATATTCCAGAAAACGATTTACTTTCTCAAATACGTGCCAGTACTACACGTTCCGAGACCCATCAGCCAATATCTTCATTGAAGTAATATTCGAAGAACGGATTGATAATGAAGGTGACATTGCTAATGAACGTATTAAGAATAATGCACTTAATGTCAACGTAACTCACCTCTTAATATTTGTCTTAAGTGTCCAATGCCATTGTGTGCAGTCTTAACAAAAGACAGGTCAAGATTTGAAAAAAATATTTCTATCAATTTCAGTGCCGTGGCGTCAGTTGAACTCAGATGTCGTAATTCATTCATGAGATGCAAAATGTGACAGGTCTTTGAATATACGAAGAATAAGTTAACTAATCTTACATCAACACCACTAAAAATCATCATCACTAAAAATCTCATTACGTAAGCCCGATCTCAACACTACGTAAATTCCAATGAATTTTCTCTAAATAGTTTGCAGTTGACTCGAAAACAGAAGATTCTCCCATCAAGTAAATGCCTATTTTTCCACTTCTAAGAAAATGCTGGGCTCACCTTTGTCTCCAATTCTGTTTAATTTGTTTACAGCTGCTATATCGAGCGCAACAAACTCAGCAACAAATTTGAACGCAAATGACACCGCGATATTCTTTTCAAACCAAGTATTATCGGTAGCGGTCAACAATATACAATCAGCCATCAACAGTTTCTCTGATTAAATATAGCTCCAGAGATTAAACGCAACAAAATGTGAAACAAAAAGAATAACCCACTCTCCAACGATCACAACAGCAAATTTACCAGTCTCTTAGCTCCCAACCAATAAATCCCTAAAATCCCTAAAAGTTTTTATTCTATAGGAGGGAAAAAATTAAACCATTTAGAGAAAACCTTTTTTGAGAAAAATTTGAAAATGTCTTTTAGTTTTCATGTAAACTACACTCAAAAATAAAAATATTCGTTTTAAAGTTCGAAAGTTACGACTTCATTGCATTGGTCGGGGAAGATCAATTTTGGAGAAAATTGGCTGAGCCGTTTAGGTGGTAGCGTTGGTCACAGACAGGCAGACGCTTTGCCGTCAATCGATTTTTCTATTCCAAGGACCCGCAAACCACGGATTCTAACTGCTCCACATTTTTGAACAAGTAATTAAAATTAATCAACCACACGAGTTATCCACTTTTTCGTTACCAGGGCCCAGCAATATGAGTTTTTCTGTCGACAATTCTCCGTTTTCCAGCGCACGATTACTGTACTGTTACGAAGTAAGGAGGAGGTATACATTTTCAAAAATTGCAAAAATTGAACATTTCAAAATTTTATCATTGAAGACATAAATGTTTGCCTTATAGCAACTCTGTTCTAAATCGTAGCTCTTTGAAACAGCCGTCTAAAATTCGTTCTAAAAACAAGTAATTTTGGGGTAATTTCTGCTTGAAATTAATGCAATTTATAAAAAACTTCTCCAAAAACCGTCCAAAATTTTAAACAAAATATTTCATGGTAGAACAAATGAATAGCACATGTCTCATTTTCAGCGAACTCTTTTAATGTTCTAAAATTGCATGTTTAAAACAATGGAAGAGACAAATAGATTGTAAGGCTCATGGAGTCGGCTTAAATGAGTTCGTCTGACTGTGTGGTGTAACGGTAATGTGAACGGCGAGTTAAACTCTGCGGACCTAAGTCCAGCTCGATATTTAAAAAAAAAGAATAATAATAAAAATAAAATAAAAAAGAGATACGATAGTGAAGCAGTGGAATATTGCGAATTCTTTACAAATAAAGCGAGAAACTCTGTGCTATTGTGACAAACCTAGTTGTAAAATTATTAGAAGCAAACGAGTTCTTGTAATGGAACATAAGGAAATATATTCTATCATCACTTTCTAATTCAAGTACTGCAATGTCCAGATAAAGGTACAGTTCTACCAAATTTGTGACCTAGAATCTTTTTTATTCCTAAATTGATGTGTAGTAATTTAGATTTTTCTAAATTGATGTCATAAGTCAGAAAAGAAATCAAATTGATGAGACGTCAGAGTGTAAATAAAATGAGTATGAGTTCATGCTTAGTGATTTAGACAAGATCTACTGGTTCTTTCTTCTCCTATTTTACAAAAAAAAGTATCAATCAGCAGCAGCATCAATATTTCCTGTAGCAGCCCACGCAATGGCCTGATTGCCTTCGGGGATGGTGGCCTTCGTGGCGTCGAGACTTACAGGAGAAGAAAGATACTGATAGGGGTGGCGATTGGGGGATAAGGGATAGAGGTCTTATTTCAGCAGTACATGGTCTTGTCACGTAGAAATTCCAAAACATCGATTCATAACGCCACAAAAAATTACAGTCAGTTCGCCAACCCTTGTACCTACGACGTTTTACATAAGGTTTTTATGTACAAATTTGTATTTTGTTGATGTTAACATGTCAGAAGTATAATTTTGTAGTCAAACTACTACCAAAACATTAAAAAATGATGCATCATTCAATTCCTATTTTTATGGTGTATCCGAATATAGTGAGGAAATATATATTTCCATTTAAAAATTAAAAGTGAATACATTTCTCTGAAAGATATTCAAAACAATTTCTCTATAGCATATTACTTGCGCCTTGTTGAACGAAAACTCCATTTTGTTATCGTAAACTGTTGAAATTGTAGGGTAGACCCATAGTTGGTGGGACATCCGGTGTATATAAAAGATTAATCCGATCACTTATTTCATTATAAATCTTCGAAGTTGCCGCTACCAAACGTTAGTAACACTGCTGTTCAGATTTTGAAAGAGATTCAGTTAGAAACCTTTATCTCTCCATTCTCGTAGAACTCTTCAATGTCTCACGTATTTCATTTTTTGATAAACATTCTTTCGAAACATTTTATCCGGACCACAGGAAACGTAGATAATTATTGACGGATGGTGTTTTTCCTAGAACATACGAACTCGTAAAAATATTCCAAGTTAGTTGGAGTCGGAAGTTAGCAAGAGAATTCACTTTGTCGTAGAGAAACAATAGCTTCTCATATTGAATTCCTCTATTACCGATTTCAAATATTCCAAGGTCCAAGCAAGATGACTAACAGTCAAATCAATCGTATCAGTATCAGGTGCAAACAATAATCTGGCAAAGTTAGAGTGTTACCATGATAATCCTGCCAAGAATCACCTGCCATGAATCAGTATTATAAATTGTTTCATATTGAAACTATTCTTTTTCATCGACATATGGATTGAGAGAAAATACTTTATTAATCATACAAATACCTTATTTTTAGAATATCTTGATTTATTTTGTTTTGCTACTAATCCCTTTCCCCTAAACATATTGAGATTCGTTACAACTAATTTCATACACTCGAATGAATAATAATAATAATAATAATAATAATAATAATAACAATAATGTTTTGCCGACCCGTCTATTTCATTAATTCGTTATTATTAAATATAACATTTGTTGCTTAATTTTGACGTGAAAATCGCACATTGGCTTGATAAATATATAGAATTTGTAGATCTTATACGGGATTTCAATTCGTAAAATGTACTTAGTTTTTTATCGAATTTGAACTACTTGAACAAAAACACACATTAGTTGTTCCAAAAATATTATAAGTTGACTTAAACTACAAGTGCCCATTTCTTGCACCTCCACAGCTGACGCTGGAAATAAAAACACATACAATAACTATAATACATTTTTCACACAATTTTCATATTTTCAACCGATTCACACACGTTTACCCTCCATCTGTTATTTATAACTTATCCACGGCCATGCTATCTCTAATTCTCTCTCATATTAATACTTATTAAATTTAAAGTGGATTCAACTTAGTCTTCCTACATTAACTGTATTTCATGTTTTTGCAATTTCCTTTAGGTGATTACTACATTCTTGACTGATGAAACTGTCAAACTTCGACGAAGTTACATGAGATCCACCACATCTTGATTGGCCTTAGCCGAGTTCGAATTTTTAACTCCAGTCTGATGTTTCGCGATTACCTCCTTAAAATTCCTTCCCTATGGTATTTCAGCGTTCACGGATTTCTATCCAAACTTCAACAACTATTTTTAATTAATTCAAACAACTCTTAGAGGGGATAACAATTATCACGATAAACATTTTTAGTCTGACTCCCACCGTAACCGGGGACGTTTTTCTGTACAAATTATATTAATATCTTTGCAACTGTCTCTTTCTAACCAAGAGCTCTTCAATTTAGACTTTCTCTGGTAGATTCTGCGCATCTTATTTATTTCTAGTTGCTCGCGTCCATATTGAACTTCGATTGTTCATTTACACGTAAAGATGTCCTCAAATGCATCATTAATGTCGTATTTCTATTAACTTTTGTGATGATTCTTAAATAGACACATAATAAACAATCACAATATACGGATTTACCTTGGTTTATCTTCCACACTCGATAGAGAGTTTTTTTAGGTTGGTGAGAGATTAATTTGGGTTGGGGATGGGTAAGACCATCCACTGGCCCCAAACGATGAGTAACAGGGAGAGGTTGTAGGGAAGAAAGGATCACCTGCAGTGCGCATTCTTGTGTGCTGTTCCAGTCTTCGCCTGGAAGGGATGAGGGAAATCACGAATCGGAGCATTCGGCCTACGAATTTGATTTCAGCAGTAGCAATAAACTTATTGACGCTAAACGCAGCACGCAAATCGCTGGGCCCTGGCGGGGATCGAACTCGTGACCTCTCAATGGTCATTAAGCTAAGCTTGAGCTGCAAAGGTGTCTTAACTCATGTCTTCAAGGGTATTGATTTGATTGCTCTAAGTAATTAATTAGTTACTCATCATACGAAAAGTTTTCAGATATGTATTTTCTAAAACATGTACGAGAATAGGATAGTGTCGTTAGAATATAGAGTTAATAAATTGTACGGAAGTTTTTGAGTTTTTTGATATTAAAAATATTAATACCTAGAATTATTTCCGAAACTTTTAGATGTAACTGTAAAAAAGGAAGTTAGAGGGATCTTGGATATAATTTTATTAGAGTTGAAGACATTACATTGGCAAATGATAACATGCATTTTCTGCGAGGACGTTCATGTTGATCTGAGTGGCGGAGTCACGCTGAAAACAGAGAAAACAGAATTTCGCCGAATGGAATATTCTAAAACCGATTGAATTTTTGTCGTCACAATTTTTACTTCGTGAAAATATGATGATGCTTTGAAATAAGCGAGTTTGATTTCAATTAAATTTGAGTGCATGACAAAAGCTAATCCTTCTGTTTAAAAATTGTAATTACAATACATTAAATGCACTGCGACCATTAATTGGATTGTTGGTGAAGTAGATACCTTTTTTATTTTGATAAATTAATAGAGATATTGTCAGGTATCAATATTTTAATTCAACTAATGATCATTTCGATCGCGTAGCGATCATCTTCAGAGCTAAAAACAATACAAATATACAATGTCAAATATTAACAGGTAGGTTATTGTATACAAGATGCGTAAGCAACCGACCGTGCACTGCGACCATTGTATTTAATGTTAATTACTAACTTTGAGTTGCTTTTATTAATGTGACCACTGATGTTTCATGGTGATTCGATTCATTGTCACAAAAGGTATTTGTATTCACAAACATGTTAAAGAAAATGCTACAAAAGTGAACTATTGGTTATATACTATTTAGACAAAAAACTGTTAATTGATTTAAAAGAAATTAAAAGTGTGTTACAGTTTTTATTTCTTGAAGGCGTACAAATGTTCCAAGTATACCGTTAGAGAGGAGAAGGATCTCTCAATCCGTTAACTAACAATGAGCAAAAGGTAATTGCCATTGTTCAGTCAGTCATAATCAAGAGATAAAAAAATATTTGTAGTCGGAAAAGGAACTTTAAGAAGTAGATTAGCATGAAGAAAATATATAACAAGAAGAATCGCAAACTAAGTATTTCTGAATAGATTATTATTGAAAATTATTTTACAAGCTCGAAATAATGACCACCAATAATTAAGAGCATTTCCTCAGAGGCAAATACATAAATAAAATAAACAGAAATGCAGTTCGTTTGTTTGAGAGAACAATAATAATTTGAGATAAATTATATTCATATTATTGTCTCTAATAAAAAATAGTCAGATCTCAGTAAAACGACTCAAGATATTTCCATTACTGACTTCTTCTTCCACGAAATGTTCAAAAGAATAGAAAAGAGCAATTCACTGTTTGTAAATTGAATACATGATGACTAATGCCGTTACATTCTGGAACGGAATTAAACGCAAGCTAAGCTTAGTGTAAAGAGCCTGCATTCCAAAACGAGAAAGTAAAAAAACAATGTAAGTACTTTTGTTGCATTATTAAGCATACTATACCGTTGTTTGTTACGTTCTAACTTACAAAACGAGTTAACAAAAATGTGTTTATATTGCACTCTAAACGAAAATCCCAGTGAAGGAACGCGACAAGGAAGGCAACGTGTGTGTACTTCTTATTAGCAAGGACCGTGTGTATGGACTTTGGAGCCGTGAGTGCGACAGTTTCGCGAGAACCGTCCGCCGGCTGATGTAGGCGTGTGTCATAATCCCGGAGCAAGTCTCAAGTGTCGTCGGCTGATGCAAGGTCGTGCCATGCGGCTCCAGAGATAAGTCGCGTGTCGATAAAAGCCAGGCGCGCGCCGTGCGCCGGCATTGTTTCGGAACGCAGCATCATGCGCTACGTCGTGTCACCAGCGAGCGTGGCGGCCGCCGCCGCCAGCGCCACCGCCTCCGCCGCCAGTGCTCTCCCAGGCAAACGCAGGCACCAGTGCCTTCTGGCAGGTAAGGACCAGAAACAACTGAATATAACCATACTAAAGGAAGATCATTTAAAGTTACAGTTTGAACTAAAATGGTCTTTCTTTTCATAGCACATGGTTTGAAATAGAGAGATTTTTATTGGTTATACTTTATTTGACTGTCACTTATTTCCATGGAAGTACAATTGTATAAGTGGTCATGATGTTTTAACAGAGAGTCTTTCGTTGCAGCTATTATCCCGAAGAAGTACTTCCCGTCCCTGCCGCCGTCGCCGCCGCCCTCGCCGGGCGAAGCGCCGTGGGCGCCGGACCACACGGCGTCGCTGCCGGACGAGTTGCTGCTGCAGGTGTTCCGGCACGTGGACCGCGCGGAGCTGGTGCGGTCGGCGCAGCACGTGAGCGCGCGCTGGGCGCGCGTGGCGCAGGACGAGTCCCTGTGGCGCGCCTACGAGTACGCGCCGCCGCGCGGCACGCCCACGCGCGAGGTGACGGCGGTGCTGCGCCAGAGCCCGCACCTGCGCGCCTTCTCGCTGCCGCCGGGCGCCGACGCCAACGCCGCGCTCGACGCGCTCAGTAACCGCTGCCACCAGCTGCAGCGCCTCAACCTGGAGGTGGCGTCGCGCCTCAACGTGCGCGTGCTCAACAGCCTCTTCACGCGCATCCCCGCGCTGCGCCAGCTGCAGCTGTCGCAGCGGCCGCGCGTCGCCGGCGCCGTCTACAAGCGCCTGGCGCTGCGCTTCCGCCCGCCCGCCGCCGCCGACCGCGCCCCCATGTCCTACTTCTACGAGAGCCTCTCCTCGCCCGCCTACCGCAGCCAGACCTACATGTTCATCGCCAAGTACGTGCTCCGGACCAGGTGGCGCGACATCCAGGACATGCGACTCAACTTCGTCAGCGACGAGATGCTGGAGTTGGTGCAGCAGTGTTCGGAGTTGGAGAAGTTGAGACTCGAGTTCGATCAATATCAGGATACTCTCAAAACGGACTTGCAATTTCTTAGAGACTTGCCTAAATTGGAATCGTTGCATTTAATTAACTACGAAAATGATAATGTAATGAATGAAATCTTCAGTAAAGGACCTTGGCCGTTGTTGAAGGAACTGGATTTAAGTTGGTGTACTGAACTATCAGATCGCACACTCAAGACTATTCAAGCGAACTGTCCCAATCTTGAGAAGATCGTATTGGAGTGCTGCCTGAATGTGACGGATAGGGGTATCCAACACCTCACCAAAAACGCGAATCTGCTGCACGTGAAACTGTCATCCTGTCCTCTGCTCACAGCAGAGAGTGTGCGTCTGGTGACTCGCAGCAAGAAAGTGCAACATCTGGATCTCACCAACTTCCTTGGACCAGTGGCCGATTATCTTCCCCATCTCCTGTCTCACAAGCAGCTGCGCTTCTTGTCTCTCAAAGGGTGCATCATCACCCGCGAGGATATTACTGAAGTGTTGCTCCATCTGAAACATACGCGACTGTCAATAGACCCTCCCCAAAAAGCATAAAGGATTTGCCTTTCAATATAATACCAGTGTCTTACTGACAAGGCAAAATGAGATTAAATATGATATTTAAAATACTGTACAAAAAATAATGAGCAACTTGTAAATTCTAATTTATTCCAAAATTTCTTATAAGTTACTTCTTATTGATGCCTGATAATGTCAAGGCATATCATATTTGGTTTGGGAGCCTTTTTTCATTAAAAGGTCGCTCAAAACAGCACGAGATAATCTAGTCACGTGTTTTCACTTCATCCTTTTTCATCAAAAAGGAGAGAAAATGAAACTTCACGACACTCCCCATACCATCATAAGTTATTTAATGTGTAATTATTTATTTTGCATTGTATATAGTCAATAAATGTAAGTATTTATTTTTTACTTGAATTTCATTGAAATGTGAACAATAAATCATTTTTACAATATAAATTTCTGTGTTTCCATTAAAACCATTCCCCTTTATGATATTGCTTTTAATTCAGAATCTTTCACTTAAAAAATCTATTTATAGGTGTTATTATAAATATTTTGAAAATAATTAAAAGGTACGTACTCAATGCGAAACATAATAGTAGTATATACAAAAAATGTATCAAAGGCAACGAAAAGCAGCAAAAAATGACTCCTAAGAACAGGAAAATATTTTTTTTTATTATTTCGGCCACTCAATTGAAATACTCGTAGTTTACTTTGAATAGTAAGCTATGGATAAAAAAATGTATGTAGTAATTTTTTTAAATATTTTCTGCGGATATAAAATATTTCAATAGAACATAAGAAAATTAAATGTTACAAGCGACATCTGCAAAGTGAACGCCGTGTATTGCTGCGATATTTTACTACGGAATCAAAAATTATTATCAAATTGTTAACATTTTAGCTAAGGAATCAGAACTACTTTTATTTTTTCTCCAACACGGTACTACAATTACGAAGCAACAAACAAGCATCGCAAAAATATTTGCTCGAAAGAGCACCGAATTACTCACGGAAACCTCTTCTATAATGTCAATGACTGAACGAGACAGGGTATTTACAGTGTTATTGGAGCATTTGGAATATTCTTTTAATCACGTAATTGCCATGGTTTGCTGGTGTAATAAATAAAAAACAATTTCACTTATATTTATGCTTTTTTACCCTCTTCTGAATCTTTCGATTGAAGTAAACTCTTCAATATCTTCTTTTTCATATATCATATTTATAAGTGGGACGTACTAAAAAATAAAATACCATATGATGGCATTGGAAAAGTGATAACGATAAGAAAATGACCACCCTTGAAACATTGTGAAACAATATTTTATAACATCAGCTTCATGGTTTCGTGACTCCACCGCTTACTCGCTCAAGGGCATTATTGCACAGCATTATTTCTGATTCGAGTTAAAAGCAACGGAATAGTTCAGACAATGAGACACTCAGGTTGTGTAACACAAGTATAATTTGCACTTTTTCAATATTGTAAAGTTAATATATTAAAATATTGGAGCAATTTGGTGTATCCAATGTTCTGCAAAGATCTTGTTAGTAACAAATGTAAATTAAACTGATTTTTGAAGGTTTTTGCAATTCCTGAAGCAGATATCAATGTTTCCCTCTGCATTTTGGATGTCGGGGATTCTTATTCGTTCCGTTTTTATTTTCTCTAATGCGTAGAAACATGCGTAGAAACATGCGTAGTCTATTTGTGGGTCCCTTATGGCAGAAAAGTGCTTTTATCAAAACTGATTTTCCCCTATTGATCTGCCTGATGTCACATCGTAGAACAAATCTGTACATTTCCAAAATTTTCTCAAAAACAATTTCTTTAAACCTTTTGCTCCAATGGAACAAAGTGCATTAATAAAAATGACGGAGGTACGATTTTTACGAAACCTGCATTTTTGAAAGTTGAAAAAATTAAACTTTTTTCAACCCCTTCAATAATTATTTATGATGGATATTTTTTCCTTTCTCGCATACTTACGTAATATAGAGAAAGCATTGTGATATTGCGACAAGAAACGGCGATTTTTTTACAGACCATCGGTCTTGTACAGTTCAAATTAATTTCATTCAGTTATACTTTATTTTACGATGCTCTGGTCTTCAAGCTTGAACTTTACCCCTAACCACGCAAGTTTTGCTATTCTTTTTTCGTCATCCATCAGTGAAATGTAGTACCACTCAGGCGAGTAACAGTCAATTACAATTTAGTTCAGAGTTTTCTTTTGTTTGCGTATCTTTTATAACTAGTAAATGTTCAACGCGGGACATCCCGCTTTACTTCGCCGAATACTTTTAAATTTATTTTTTAATTTTATAATTTTTGTAGGTCCCTGATATCGAAAAAATGTGTGGTTCTAGTTTATATATTAGTAAAGTATTTTCTCTAACATGTTAAGTCAGAATAAACGTTTGATTGGTACTTCATTTCGAAATACTGGTTGACGGCAAACCGTCTGTGTATCCTTTCATAAGTCAGACGTTTCGTGTGTATTCAACGCTAGTGCCTAAACCATTCACTTTCTCGTTCGATGTTCTCTGAAAATTGGTATTCCCAAACTGGTCTACGCGAACTTGAGGACCTTAAGTAATTTAAAGGGATATTTTGATATTTTAATGTCATTTTACATTAAGCCTTAACAATTTTTTCGAAATTCTCTCAAAGAAGGCTTTAAAGTTTTGGAGCTTTTTCCTGGAGTAGAACAATGAACGTTTAAAAATGACGCAGATCTCTTTTTTGTTGAACTCCGAATTTTCGAAAACTACAGAAGTTAAACATATTTCGGATGCTTTTCTACAACTACAACACTGAAGATATAGATGATACTCGGTTGTCCGGGCCTACGAATCCACTGAATATAGAGCTTCTTCCTGAATTCTGTTCTAAAAAATATGTGGAAATAAGATGATGTACAAAATGTTGAAAATACGTGTGGATCTTGCGTAATATTCGTTTCAAGTACATACAATTGAAGTTTGTTTCCTCGAAAACGGCCCCGTTTTTTTTAAAATTTTAAATTACAATGGTAAAAAGTTTTTTAAGCCTTCACAAACTCTCCAACAATATTTACATTCTGCCAATTGCGGTGCCTTGGTAGGTATGAAGTTTTCGCCGAGGTATTGTAACCTAAAGGCAGAGTTTTAATTTCTAGCATCATGTAAGCAACGTATTTTTTTCGGTTTGCAACGTTTTTCAATTAAACATGCGAAGTTATAAGTTATGATGTTCGAAAATTGCGAATTTGAGTTTTTCCCCTTTTTTAAAATTTTCATAAAGAGTTTGTGTTTCAAGAGATTGCTGACGAATAAAAAGGATTCAATTTGTAATACGAATATAATACTTTGCATCCGTAACAGACAGAATGAGAAAGTATTTGCTTTCCTAGAACTAGTAGTTTATTGAGTACTGTGAGATTCTCAACTCCAACATTTAAAACCTCCATAGAGTTTTCCCCCTTTTTTAAAATTTTAATAAAGGGTGTGTTTTTCAAGAAATTGCTAACGAATGATACGTATTCAATTTGTAATAATATAATATTTTGCATCCGCAACAAATAGAATGAGAAAGTATGTGCTTTCGTAGAACTAGTAGTTTATTGAGTACCGTGGTATTCTCAACTCGAGCATTTAAAACCTCCATCTTGGGGGGGGGGGCATTTAACAGCCTTAGTTTGAGGAAAGCTCCGGTGCAGAGTATCCGTGGTGCGTGGAAAGCCTCGGGCGGAGGTGGCTTCGCCCGACCACCCACGAGCAGTCGGCCTTTCTCTGAGCGGCGGACGCGCCTGCAGCAGCATTTTGCGGAGCTGCCTAATTGCTCCCCGGGCTCACCGGGAGATGTACGTGGTCGGCCCGGCCGTCGCCTCTGTCCATTAGGAGTAACTTTTAATTATTTTCTGAGCGCTGCCGGGCGGGGCCGCACCCAGAACAAAGTCCGCCGTCCAATAACACTCCGTCACGGCAGCGGCAGGGCGCGACGGACGCTCCCGCCGCCGACCTAATAAAGGTGCCGCCCTTCCGAAGGGCTCGCCCGCGCGCGGGGAAGGTGGGGCGGGTAGAACACTTGGTGCAGCTGATGGTGATGGAGACGAAGCTTCACACGGCAAGGGAAAGGGAAATGAAAGTAGTCGCCAAAATGGAAATCGAGATGTATGGATTAGGGAAGGTTACCAAGTTGGTTGAATTTCGTAATCTTACTTCTGCAGCTTCTCATTAGAGATGTATTTTTTGTTGACGTGGACTATATATTTAATAAAATTCCCTGGATTTTGCAAAATAAATGGCTGATAAAAATTCATTTTTCAGCCTCTGCCAGAGTTTGAGGAATCCAGAGAGCGAGGGGTAAATATGGTCATGAACGGTGTTGCAAGTGTACACAGAATGCGTATTAAAAGAAAGTGAAGTGGATGTTATGAAATTAGGAGTGAAACTCATGACGGGGACGATCCGCAGCGATGGCGCCAATGGCGTCGGCGGTGATGGAGAGTCTAGAAGGGTGTGGGAGGTGGAAGGGGGGAGGGGCGGCTGTGGGGCAGCCCTGTAATGGTCGCCTCGATGTAGTGGCCGGGCGTCATTAAGGAAAAGGTCAGCGGCGGCGGAGGGGCGGAGCGGCTCTTTCGCTCGCCCTCGCCCTTGCTCGCCCTTTTGTCGGACATCGCTCCCGAGGGCGCGGCGGGCGAGGGCGGCGCTTTCCTTTTAGTCTGCGCCCCTCCCCCTCCCCCTCCCTCCCCCAGCCGGTGGCGCCCTGTGGAATCCGACACCGCGGAAGCGAGGGCCCGCGGCTGCGGAGGCTGCCTCCAGGTGGCGTCTTGGGTTGGCCTTCGATCCCTAACGGCGATGTCATGCAAGCAGGAAAGGTGTGATATCTCCGACATTGGCTTATCAATACATTCTGTGCTCTGAAAGTTGTCTGGTTTATTGAATTTGTTGACATTACATTATCTCTTCCATAGCCGCTACATCTGAAGACTAAATAAGACGAACGTCAAAATTTATTCTTAACAATCTCGTCCCAATTTAGTATACACATTTCTCTTTCGTGAGAAACAATCTTAATTAATATCAACTATTATCTGACATATTCACATCACATGAACTAATCTTATTTGCTAAGACCTTTTCCCACTTTATACATCCTGTCCGATTTTCTATGAAACTTTAACAAATATTAACATACGTCTTATCACTAACATTTTTCTAAATAATTTAAATTATTTTTTTAAGTCCTTAGTTGCCAAAAATCTTGAATCTTGGAACAGAATTATAGGGTTTTCACCCCTGATAATCCATGAATAAATTAATATTTAAGCACGTCACTTTTCAAATTATCTCACACCGACTGATGATGTTTCATATTGGATCGAGGGCCTGCCTGCAAGCGATTTTGGGCTCAGTTTTTAAAAACGTTAAAATTTACTGGCGACAGAACTT
>BOPP01000005.1:12771729-12781798 GCA_017312745.1 Gryllus bimaculatus | reverse complement strand
AAGTTCTGTCGCCAGTAAATTTTAACGTTTTTAAAAACTGAGCCCAAAATCGCTTGCAGGCAGGCCCTTAATCGCTTGCAGGCAGGCAGACCAGTTATGTCATTTCATATGAATATATTTTAAAACCTTTTCCGCGATTGTGAAAATTTAGAGAAAATCGAAGTATTGGTGGGGGTGGGCCAACTCTTCCCTTCGGACCCTGAGTTACAGTCAAGAACACCGATTATTTCAGTCCCTTGTAATTCGTGAGGACGAGGTTTATCGTATACCAGTTATGTCATTTCATATGAATCCATTTTTAAACATTTTCCGCGATTGGGAAAAAGCTCGAAATACAGGAGGGTGCGGTGAACTCTCTTGTTGGGTACGCGTGAATTCCGCCGCAGCGTGGCGGTCGCGGTGTCGCCCGCGTCGCCGCCCGGACGCGGTTCTTCCTGCTCGCGCGCTGGCCGGCGCGTGACGTCCGCCGCGTCGCGTCGCGTTGCGTCGCGCAGCACCTCGCCGCGCGCGTGCCCCCCGCGCCGGTCACGCGAGGCCACCCACCCCGCTCGCGCGCGCCCACCCGCAACCCTCCTCACGCCCTTTTGAGCGCCCGCGACACTCGCAATTGACGCACTCGCCCCCCCAACCCCCCCACCGATGTCGCGATGCACCTCCGGTTGCTGCGAAACGCGAAACGGCGTGTGCGCGCCGCTTCCGATAGGTTGGTTTTGCGTCGGGGGAAGGCGAAGTGCAGGCCGGGTGCGTCATCATGCGAGGTGTTGGAAGAGATGGAGGGAATGGAAAAAAGGAAAGGAAAATAATTCAACATAAAAAAATGTTAGGAATGAAGAGGGAGCTAGCACTGAAATGTAAGCCTGGAAAGTATTACCTATATTTTTTATATAACTTCACTTTCATTTCAAGTGAATGAGTTTGAGAGGAATACTCAAACTCATTCACTACTAGAATCATTTACTAGGGACAACAGCAAGGTTTGTTCCAACCCGAGTTGTAGTCCTAGGTTGGTTTCTATGATGCGGTGATTCTTTATTTAATAATTCATGGCTGACTTTTTAGTAAGAAAAAATGTATATAAATTGGTTTTGTGCTGTAGATGCAGGGAGGATATCATAATGGTGAGTAAGAACGTATTTGCGATGTAGAACATGTTTATTATGACGGGTTTAACATAATTAAAATCTTAGTCAGTTGTGCTCCGTGTCAGTGTTTCTCCTAGCGTGCTATACAAGAATTTGTGTTCCTCTTTTGATTGTACACATCAAGATCCATAATGCCAATGCTCTTAAACTCAGTAATCTGAGCGTACTTCTACTAACTACTACTTCTGAAACAAGATTAAATATAAATATAAATCGAGAAACAACGATTGTAATTCAGCAATTTTTTTAAAAAACTATGAGAAGGGAAAAAATGAAACACATACTCCAAAGCGGTTACAAAACACAGAATGCACTTACTTAATTAAAATTTCACATTGTGCTTTTACTTCTTGCTCTGTGTTTCATAAGTTTACGAACGTTAGCTTCAGCAGCGAACTTCCAGAACACACACTCGTGTCGATTAGAAATATTTTTTTAATATGTAAAATTGTTGCTGCTTTATAATAATAATAACAATAATAATAATAATAATAATAATAATAATAATAATAATAATAATAATAATAATAATAATAATGTCGCTTTTAGTGAGGCTCAGGTTGAAAGATCTACTTCTTCCCTTGACCAGGTTTTCTATACATAGTTTAAATTAACAGTAAGTCGTTTAGCTCATGAACTGCAAAACTAGATGTCTGTTTGGATGTTATACTTCGTGTCTTTTCAGTGAGAAAGACATACTGTTCGAGAGACCTTATGAAGAGTTATGAATATGAATGGTTTTGAGTGGCTTAGTAGCGGAAATATGCACGTGAGGCGTTTTGAGTAGAACCGGACTGTACGTAAATATCGATCACTTTGAATACATTTATTGCAGTGAAGGTACCCTGGCATCTTCGCATTGAGCCTATAAAGTCCTAGTTTTTGCGAAATTTTTAAGTTATCTTTGCAAGATACAAAATGGAATAGTTTTAATATTATTAACGCAATTGTTTCGAAACTTTGGGAGTAACTTTAATTTTTTTTACTATAATACTCTCTCTAAATGCAGCTGTATGGGACGAACCAGCTATCTTATTCGAATCACTGTCTTTGGAATGAAGAAATCATTGGACATTTCCACAAGTGCGACACCATCGCCGAATTAAACGCGATCAATCTCTACCCATGCAGCGTCCGATGCATTTTTCAGGCTCTCGTGACGCGGTTCCAGGCAGCCGGAGCCGCTTCTGCGAAGAGCGGAAAGTGACTTGCGAATCGAAGTGAGTGGGCCGATCCTCACTCCGCACACGCTCTGCCGCCCCGAGGCCGCACGCACAGCTGCGCCAGCCCTCGTCCGCGCCCGTTGTCGAGCAAGCGTCGCGTCGCCTCACCTAGCCTCGCCTCGCCTGGCGCGTGCTTGGCCCCCAGCGGCCATTGGCGGACGGCGTGTCCCTGGAGCCGCGCGGGGCATTTGCATAAACGGCTGGGTGGTTGCGAATCCCTCATACGAGATTCGATTACTTAAGCTGCATCATGGCGTGCTTGATTGTGCTGACGCCTTCGAACTTGATTTAAGGACAGGCGAGTGTTGTATAAGGATGCTCAGTGCTCGTGACAGGTTTTAATTCGCTGCGTGGTGAAATGCCAGCAGTATAGTCTGCGTACAAAAATATATACGTTTTAGTTTGAACATTGCTCCTGGGAATGCAGAGAACCAGTGTTCGCTATATGCACTAGTCAATTTTAATAGAAAACATACACACAGCCATCTCGAGAAGCATTTCCACCTAAAATACTTTCTTGTTGATAATTTTAGTCTGAACATGTAATTTTGTGGATGCAACTATTCCTTTACATGCTTTATTTTTGTGGTATTTCTTTTAAATCAATATTTTTAAAGGTTTTATTAGAAAAAGTAATTATTTAGTAACTTACAATGTAGTAAGTTCTTTTCTGAAATGTATTCTGGAATGTGAGGACGTATGTTGAGATGACGGTTCACAAGATGAGCATTTCTGAAGGGCGCTATCTGCATGTCACCTCCGACAGAATGCTACGAACACTTGTCGTGCACAAGTGAAAGGAAGGGGAGGGGGGTCTTTCTGTCTGTCCAAGGGCGTAGTTCCGGCCCTCCGCGCAGGGATTTCCCTGTCCTCGACACGCACTTGAGTCCCCGGCAGGCGCCGCACCCCCGCCCTTATCAATAGGCTGGCGCGGGGCGGGGCGGGGGCGGGGGCGGGGGCGGGCGCGTCCGTCGTCGGGTGCACCCCCGCGCCGCCCGGGCCGTCCCGTGCAGGTGGTGGAGCGCCCTGAGCCCGCCCGTTCACTGAAATATGCATCGCGGGGGCGGGCGGAGGCATGGGGTGCGAAACGGCGAGCCCGGAGTGGCCCGGGGGCGGGGCGGGCCACCCAGCCAGCCCCGCCTCGCGAGCGGGCGCGGCTGCGTTCGGCCTCTGCAGAGGTAGTGGCGGTAATAATAAGATGGAGGCGGCCGTGGGAGGGGAGAGGGCGGACCTGAAGGACCGGCCCGGGACGCCATTTACGTCAGAAAATATCAAAAATTTATTCGAGTAGCGGCTGTGGCGCCTCTCGCTCCTCTTTCGGATTGTTTAATGTAGCATCTCTAATGGCGGCCTCCGACAGTCGCATTTTATTTTAATGCGGGATCTTGGGACGCGGGGAAAAATGAAAAGAGAAGGATGCAGAAACTTTTCTCCGGAAGAAAGGAAAGGCCCGATCTCGTAAGCGAGGGTACGACCACGTATTTCTTACGTTCCTTTTTTTTTCTCAAAAGAAGAGGGGGGAATGGTTTCTTATTTTTATACGTCTATGATTCGGAAAAGGATTGTGGGAGGCATTTCTAAGAAAAATATTTGTTTTGATCCAGATTATTGTTTGAGGTTTAATCGCCTGTGAGGAATAAAAGGAATAAATACATTTTTCTTCTCGAAACTTCAAGTACAGGGCGTGCAGGCGAATTCAGATTCTACAAACGGGAATTTCCAGAATAATACGAAAAGGTGTGTGGTACGAATCATTCTTCCAAGTCGTTTCATGCGATTCATCCATAAATCATTAAGAAGCACTTTTCCAACTCGTTTGATGCCACAAAATCAGATTAATAGAACACTAAGCAATGATGTTCTTTTTCTTATACACCTAAATTACTACAAAATGTTTACACACTTGCAATTAATTTTGTTCTTTATCAGTTTCATCAGTGTTGTGGGCACGTAATAATAAAATTTTTATCTATAAACGATTAGAATTATTTTATAATTGGCTGTTTCATGTATCTTATGAAGTATATATTTCTATATATCTAAGTTGTCTACTTAAAATCATTTTAAATACTGGAAGTAAAATTTTAAATTCATTTATATTTATTTTTATTCATTTTACAACACAAATATTTAAAAATGAACATTTTCACTAAGCCTGAAATGGGTATTCACTTCATGTTTACACAATCATGTATACAATGAAGATAGTAATCATATTTATTTCTTGTCTTAACCTTAGAGAGAAGAGCTTTTCAACACTTTTCTGTTCTTAATTAATTGCATTAATAACATGTGGTTCCGCCCCAGGACATTTCACATCAGAGATAGAAACGTAAAAATAATTCTTAACAGATGATAGAGTATATATCTCTAGCAAAATGAATATATTACACAACCAAAATCAAAAGCAGAAATTCACAAGAAATACATTTTAAATTTAAGATAGGAGTTAATATTTTCTAACTTGAGTCAATGACTTCAGAAATCGATGAAGATGAAGTAGACACGGCACCACGGCGTCTGAGGGATTTCTACGTAAAGATCTTAATAGACTCACCCACGACTGGTGACACCAAGCGTATGATAAGGGATTCCAACGGATCGGATGACTCCAACAGCTTTTTTGGGGGGGGTTAATCATTTTTGTAGTATATAATCATTTGTAATATTCTAATATTAATATTTTAAATTGCGACGGTTGTAAAATAGAACCGATATGACCGATATAAATGGATCGGAATCTTATTGCAACCAAATGTTTGTGTAAGACGAAAGTGTCAATAGAAATTAAATTATTTTTCAGCTTCCAAGACAGACTCTTTAAATGTAAGTGTGCAAGTACATACTTTTTTCACAATTGGAGAAGGTTCTTATTTATTTCTTCTTCTCACGCACTCAGCAGCGATATTTCGCCATGGCTTCATCAATAAAATTTCAGAAGAGCCAGTTTCTTACCTTTTTCGATGAATCTCAAGGCAATCCAAAAGCATTTTTAAAGGAAGTCTGTAAATTGAATAGAATTGCACGAGCTATTTAATTTACTAGCATAAATATACGCCCAATAAACATCGTGCATCGCATCGGTTCCGTTTTCTCTTTTTTATCCGATAGTTTCGTTTACACGCTACTTCAGGTAAAAGAGTTCGGATAAAGAGAGGTGTAGTTTTTTTCACATTTATATGGATTACTTCTCAACTGTTTTTGAATATTGGTCTTACTTAGAGCTCCTTAAGATATTATTACGACCCTGCCATGAACCTGAGTCGTGATAAAAAGTAGTAAAGGTTTGGTGAAATAAACTGAATTGGGAGGATAAATCACATTTATTACATTTATTGAGTTTTAGTTCTTTTTTTCTGTATTTATTGAACCTGCATCTTTTATACTGATAATTATGTCTTAAGACTGTGGTAATTTGCAGTAGTGCTTTAATTTGAATACTTTTAGTCAATTGTTTTTTTTTAATTCAGCTTTACTTCTGTGATACAATGTGATCTGTGATTTGTAATACTAATCTGTAATATTTTACAATGGGAAGGGCGATTCAAATGGAAAACTTTCGATATCATTCCAAGATTCTGAAATGCAATATTTTTAATTCGATGTGTTAGAATTCAGAAGAGATACAGAGATATCCACTGGGAAAGAAGCGAAACTCTTGAACCTCGCATAGAACACATTCCAAAGTTTCTTTGGAGCAAAATATTAATATTTACCCTTAATCCTTTCCTTCAACTCTCATTCTGAAAAGACGCCCTGGCGTGCCATTATCTTCCACATTATGTTCCCTTCTTTCACCCCAACTTTCCCACTACCACGCCGATTTCGCTTCTTCTTCTTTTCCCCTTCCCTCCCTCGCAGCGTCCTTGTCCTTCCGGCGCATTCATTGCTCTCTGCAGTGTGAGGGGAGAAAGAAAACAAAACATCTACCCGCTCCTTAGAATTCCTATTGTTGGGCGCGCCATCTATCATGGAGGGCTCAGTTTAATTTTCGAGAAACTTGGCTGTTTAGATTATACAAGTTCGCCGTCCGAGACGTGGTATTCGCGCGACTAACAATAACCCACGCCGCGCGCGCCGAGAAGCCCTGTAAAAGATTAAAACTTGCTCGGCTCTCTCGCCCGGAGCCGCCGCCGCGGCGTCGCCGCCGCTCGACCGCCCCCCGCTCCGCCCTGCCCCGCCCTGCCCCGCCCTTCCCCGCCCTTCCCCTCCCTTCCTCCCCGCCCCGCGCGCTCCCCACCGCTCCCGCACGAAAACTTTTGTGTCCCCGGCAAGTTGGCTCTCCTGGTTATTTACGAGCGCAGTTATCTCGCCCCCGGGCGGCGCGCCGGCGCGGCTGGGGATTTATGCGTCGCAGCGTTGGCACCACTGCGGGGCGGCGGCGAGCAGAAGCAGCGAGGACGGCGCAGACGACGCCGCCGACACGTCATCAACACCCCTCCCGAGCGCTCTCGGGGGCGACAACAAACAACGGAGTTGTTTGTCTGAGGAACAGTGGAGGGCGTGGGCCCGGCGGCAGGGACGGGCCGGGCGCCGGCCGCTTCCAATCACATTCCACGGCCATCGCTCTCCGCCGCCGGCCACCCTCTGAGCGCCCGCACGCCCACCCGCCCACCAGCACTGGGAGATGTCGGTGTCGGGTAACGCTCCCTCGGGGGGGGGCTGCGACACATCCGTCTTCTGGTGCGGCCACTCTTCGACCCAAGAATATTAGACTGTGGCCAAAGAGCAGATGCTTGGAGATGTTTATGTTGCTTCCTAAGTTAAGTAAATAACTTCATATATTTACGAGTCTTTTTGGACGAATTTTCTTGCAAATAAACTGTAGACATACACACAAAGATACTCACAAGGGTTTTACATTAGTATAAAATAAGAAATTTCTACGTTTAGCGAGTCCAGTTCTAGTGTATATGAGTACTGGGTTACTAAGTAATTATGCCTATGAGTTGAACGGTTGTGTAAAATATATTTAAAGAGAAAATAATATAGCCTACAATAGAATGCGGATTTGATCATGTATGACCTTGAAAGAAGTACAAAAACAAATTTAATCAGTTCAATTTACATAAATAATGAACAATAATTTATGAACTTAACCTTTTGACATTGTTTTACAATCAGTTCATATCAATAATCAAATTGAATCGCATTGAATTTGATCATATTTTAAAGCATTTTAAGTAAGAAATAAGATTATTCTGCATTTTTATTTTTATGATATTTAAAATACATTTAATTTAAGAAATTTTGAATCGTAATTCCATATTAATCAGTAACTTTACTTGATAGGAGACGCAAAGATTTACGGACGAACATCTACAAAAATAATGTGTGACATTAACAACAAACTATGCAATGAACTGTATCATAAAATACGTAAGTAAAACAGTTTTCATTTCAGATAAATGACAAATGGCTGGAGTTAACTAACAATATTTGGTTGAAGTGCTATTTCTGAAGATTTATTAGTACTTACAAAACAAAATTGTGCCCAGGAGCTAAGTGCAATATCTCTCCGTTATCTGTAAATCGGTAAAACCACTCTTGTACTTCCTCCATCGAGCACCTTCCCATCCACTTGAGGACTTCATTGCGAGCGAAAACAGAATTCGAGGGGCAACGGTCCGAGGGAGCGGAGCGTCAGGGGTGAACCAATCACACATCTGCATGCAAACGGCCCATCTCATTAGGCGCGGGCAGCGCAGGGGGCGACGGGCCCCGCGACCTCAATCGCCCTGATCGCCCCGGGTCGCCGCTACCTCGACTGCCACGCAGCCCCGGCGCCCGCTCGCGCGCAAGGACCACAGCCAACGCCGCAACCGAGGGGTTTCCGAGGGCGTGTGGAAATGGTTGTCCCTTTTGTCGAAGGGACAACTTGGGTCGCGTTTTTGTAACCGAAAATAAGGCTGCGCATTCATATCTGAGGCTAAATCTCCGACAAACACTTTACTTAGTTGTGCTTAGTAGTTACTCAAATATCACACTGAAAGGGAAGCAACTGCTCTATTAACAATTGTGCTTTAAGAAATACTAAATTCTTCCAATAAATAATTCTCATGGACTGCTATATATTTCTCATCTCTTGAAACATCACATATTTCCTTGTTCATACTTTTCAAGCATTAAAATAGAAAGGCAGCAGTTCTTTGCGAAGCTAATGGAGTTTGCTGGCTTCGTAAATTGGATGGCGTGGCAATTCTTAGCGGAGTTATCTGAGTTCGTTGTTAACAGTTTGCAGCAGATTATTTTTGCAAGACGATGTTTTTTTCATATCGTTAGTGTTTATTAACTCTTTTAGGACGATGAGTCTCCACTCAGCTAATAACTGGATCGCATACCATTACACATACTCGTATTCGATTTGAAAGTAATAGTTGACAACGAACTTTAGATAACATATAGACATTAAAATTACCTGTAAGTGTATGCATTAATACATAAATACCGACATACTTTTAGCAATAATTATTAAATAATTATTTTCTCAGTAAACCGTAGTTTTGATCTCTACTTCAATGTCCACTTGTGTCCTGTATCATTTGTGCTACCATAAAATATTATAGAATAATGTTATCATGATTCATATAAGTAGTTGAATAATCTTAAAAGTGTCGTGTTTATATGCTTCGTCGTCCTTGATGGCTTAGTAAGTAGTAGATAAGTAACGATTTATATTTTTTTAAAAGAATTAATTAGGCTTTTTAAAATATTTTGAAATGAGATATGTATTTTCTATGTGATAAAATATTATTTCACTTTCATTTTCAGGAATATTTACTAGAATTAATCTATTTATTTTTTTTAGGATTATTTAATAGCAAACCCTTTAATTTAAATTCACCAAATACATTTTTGTATTTATACGAAGAGAATTTATCAACGTTATCTGACTAAAAATATAAATTGCTGTTTCCATTGTAAGCGATGAAAATTTAATTGCTTGAACAACATTCTGTCCAAATGCAAAATGAGTGAATCAAACATCGATGTAATATTTTTCTGGTCGATTGAAGCATAATGTTACAAAAAAATATTTCTTTGGGTAGGTGTTATTACAAAATCACGTACGATCAGATATCATGATATTACTTAATTTGTATTCATAAATTAATATTTTCATTCCAGGGTATACTTTTTCAAAGTAATTGTACATAGTATTTACTATGTTATCCCATAAATATCAAATACTTAATTTACATTGCGTTTGTTTAAAATTGGATTTGAGTTAAGTTTGGTAAATTTTCTCTGCTATGCTTTTTTGATTAGTTTGCAATGTTAAACTGAACCATGTATAATATTCAGAATAAGAAAAAATTTAAAAACATAAGCTTCCTTAACATTTGTACCTGAGACATTTCTGTTAGAATATCTGCAATATTCTTGAGAAACGAGAACTTCCATATTCGCCACTCAGTTTCACCAACGAGTCCTTCTGACCCAAATTCTTTGGACTGCGTGTAGCCTTGTCATCCACTCTAATGCAGAACGCACATGCCGATCTTTTTACGAGATATTCGGACGCAAGGCCGCTCTCCACCCCTCCAGACGATGAATTTTTACGCTTCCATTTGCGTCGGGATCCTAGCCACGCGCCCCGCCGCGCGCGCTGCTTCCTTGTTTTATATCTGCCAACAGCGTCGCAGGGGCGCGCCACCCTCGCGACTCATAAACGCGTGTTCGGCCCAACACTGGCATCGTCGA
>BOPP01000005.1:12740272-12752551 GCA_017312745.1 Gryllus bimaculatus | reverse complement strand
CCACTTCCCGCCCTCCGCCCCCGCCCCCGCGCGCCGGCGTGTTAGAGAAGATAATCGTTGCATTCGCATTCTCTGTAAATTGCACTTGGCTCCCCCAGCCGCCTTCCCTCCTTCGCACTCGCCCCGCCGCCGCCCTCTTCCCCGGGGCCCCGCCCCTATCTCTTCCACTTTTCCCCAGAATCCATTCGCCTTCCGCCGCCCCCACACAATTCTCCTCTCCTTCCTTTTTTTTTGTTTCCCCCCCCTCGTTTCGTCGTCGTTCTGGCTGGCGCTTTTTCTTACCCGCGTTTTCCCCGCGCCAGCCGCCTGAGCGCGAAAAACCGTCCCTGCCCGCCCCGCCCGCCCCGCCCCCGCCCCGCCCGCCCGGCGGGGGGCCGGGCCCGCCCCCAAGCCTTTTCCCGTTGCGTTGTGGGGGCGGGGACGGAGGCACCAATTTGGGCCGAGGAGTGGCCGCGAGGGGCGCGGGGCGGGGGTGCGGATTTGGGTCAGTCTCCCAGAGGCCGTGACGACGGTGGCGGCGGCGGCGGTGGTGGCGGAATGGCGGCGGCTGTTTACAGCGTTGTCTGCCGTTTATGGGCTGTTCTGTGGCGCATAAAATTTGTTTACGCGATCTTCACGCGAGTGAAGTGTGCGACGTCGCGGGGGGTGGGGGTGAGGGAAGGCATGTGACGACTAGGAACTATTCCTCTTCCTTCCCTGGGGATCTGTGGCACTCAACGCGATCGGGATGTGATGTTTACCACATAAGATCATCCTCATGGGTGCAGAAGTCTTGTTGAATATATTTCCCTGGGTTGAGGAATTAATTTTTTTTTTAAGATTTCAGAATTGTAAAAGTCAATTAAGTTAGGAAACATAGTATATAAAAAATGTTCACTTCATTACTATTTATTACACAACACACTATATTTTTCTAAGAATAACAAATTATAATTTCTTAAAACATCACCAAAAAATACGCGATAAAATATGTAATATTTAACACTACTAACAAACAAACAAACAGAAATATCATCTAATACAAGGAAAAATGTGCTGGTCTAGATTCATATCAAAATACTATTTGTAAGTACATTAGACACTGTATATCATACAAACATATATTCTTCAATTTTTTTTTTTTTAAATTCGAATTAAAAATTTAGTATTAATACATAAATTAATGAAAAATAAAAAAACAGCATCAAGTACATGAATGACTTTATGTCAACAGCTATATCGCAATGAAGCGATTTGACTGATTTTTATTATGTTTTGGTTAGTTTACAATTTGATTTCGTTCTTAAAAAGAAATTATAATTAAATGAATAGTAATCTAGATACTGTGAGAATAGGATTTTTTGTCTTTGACTTGCATATCGCAGTCACAATTTGAAAGCTTAAAAATCTTATGCGCGGGATTGTACTCGAAAACTATGTATTTCGTTCACAGGACTTTCCGCCGCAGTCGCCAGCGCTACGTAGGAGAAAGAAACGTACTTCTTTGAAGAGTACGGCTTCCATACCTTCCATATAAAAAACATTTTACTTTTCAAGTGGTTATAAACTGCTTAATTAATTTTTATTTGCTTATAAAGAAAAATGAAAAGCTACTTCATATTCTCGAATGACCCTTAGAGTACATTACAGATGAAAAAACTCTAACATTTCACACATGAGAGTACGTTATGAAAACAATTATTTCCTTATGAGCATCATAAACCACCTTATAGCCTATAAACTGAGAGTTGGACAGTTTGCATTTTTAAAGAAGACATTGAGGTCGAAGAAAGGGAAAAATCTGAGCGAAATTAATTTGCAGGCCCGTTTCAATTTAAGAAGCCCCGAAGCAAACACCCTTGTTCTACGACCTCATAAACACTTTACCACCTCGTTTCGTCCCTCGGTTGAATAATTCAGGGATTATTACGGGCGCGATCCCCCGCTACTTCTGTCAAGGCTAACTAAACTGATTGTCATTGCGAGGCTTTTAATTCGGCTGCAATGGAATTTGATGAGCGCCTTTAAAAGCCGTCAAGCACTCCGCGAAGGCACCACCACCACCATCACCGCCTGCCTCCCTTCCTCCCCCCCCCCTCCCTCCTGAATGGGTCCCTGGCCTCATTTGCGCTGCGGCCTTCAGACGTGTTTCGGAGAATTTGACGGGAGGAGAGGGGAGTGATTAGTGATACTAGGGAAGGGCATTTTTTTCTTCACAGCACAAAGCTGAAGCAAACACAGAATTGTGAAGTCTGAAATATTTTGTTTGCGATGTTTTGAACGAGCTTTACTTTCATTTTTCGACAAATGTGATAGTCACATTATTTTATTTCATAAACACATATCCTTCTAATGTATGGTACATTAGGGGTTCAATGATAAGTGTATTTCGCTTATTTAATGTGATTATGGAGATATAGACACTTAAAAAGTAATGAACACTTGAACATAATTCTCATTGGGATGTTTTGATGAGGGTTCCATACTACTACTTAAATCAAATGATTGGAAATTCATTCCTAAATGCATGTCATCGGAGGAAGGGTTATCGAGCGCATTTCGAATTACGTTGTTATTTTGAGCTCCTTCCCCGCCCGCTGTGGTAAGCGCAATGGATTCGTGATATGAACGTGCGCCGCGCTCCTTCAACAGCGCCAGTTTGGAAGTTAGCCTGATCTCTCCCGCCGCAGTTCGCCGCAAAAGTGAGCTTATCGCGTGAAATATATTTTAAATACCTCGTTTACCCCTTACCCGCCGTATAACGGCGGCCGAAACTTTCAATTTTATTAACATTACGCGCTTTCCCGAAATTAGTTTCGGGAACATTTAAGTTCCGCGCGTGAGAGTGAAATAAGGAAAATTTCCAAGTGTTCGCTTTTGTTTTAGTGTAGTTTACTTAGGAGCCGCCAGAGGCGCGGCGGCGGCGGCTGCAGGAACGGCACCGAGCGAGCGCTACAGGCGATTTACATAACACGCAGATAAACTCGGGCTTAGAAACAATTTATACTGCAGCGCGACGGAAGGGCGAGGTGGTGGAAGGGCTCTGCAGAGGCCCGCAAGCGGAGGACCGAACGTCTGCAGATGTCTGCCTGCCTCCTCTCTCTGCGTGTTCTCTGACTCCGCCTTAGGGAACGTGTTCTGTTACAAGAGATGTGTTTCTTGTTATGGATAATTACGTATGCATTTTATGTATGGATATTTATTTGAGTGTTTCATTTCATCTATTCTCGTACTGCGCATATCGACTGCATTATCATTGTCAATACATCACTTCTTTCTACATAGTTTAACGTCAGGTGGGAGTAAGTCTTTAAGGAAAATATTTTTTGCCAATATATATACTAAGTGTAAGAAAATTTTACTTTTGACGTATTGAACAAAATGTTTTTGATATTTTGGAAGGTTTCTGTTTTTCTTTCTATTTATTTTCTTTAGATTTGTACAATACATACATGGTGTATAATAACACTCTGCCTTTGATAAGATAGCTTAAATCTACTTCAACTTTACCTACAATAATTTTACTTATTATAAAAATAATATAGCTATGTTTGCGAAGAAAATTACGTTGGGTCGTGATAAGATATCACTAGGGATCACGATTTTTCCTCCAAGATGGTAGAGTGCGCAACTTACCCAACGTTATATCTAGATTACAAACATTACAATGAAATTTCGTTTCACAACACAGTTTTTTTTAAATATACTGTATCTTTACCGTATACCGTATACCTATTAATGAAAATACATTTAAATTGCACCTGTAACGTATGTACAAGCAATACGCATGAAATGTATTAAAAATTACCGTATTTGTTCAGTTCACTTTTATGGCCAAAATTAGGCTTTCGTGTTTTTTTACCTTCTTTATTCAGAGATTGCCGTCGTTATTCTTGCGTCTGGTAGTCACATTCAATTACGAGTATGGCTTAGTAGTCTTATCTCTTTGTGGATCTTTTGAAAACAAGTCACGTGCACCTTCATATTTTCTATTGCGCATCAGTCACTGAAAGGAATCATTTTAGCCCCATGCCTTATCGCAGTTTTACGAGTATCCAACAGTTGGGAAAGCAGATTCTGACCCAGTCGGTATCATGGTGTCCCCGCAGTGTCTGTGAAGTTTTCGTCTGGTTTGCATGTGCCTCAAATACATTAATACATTACAGTTATGTGTGTTTTATGAAGTGAAATTCAGCACCTAATCAGTTGAGTTGCAATGATTTGATAAAATGTGAATTGTGATTTCACATCGAAAGTGTGCGAATCAATCCTATAACTTCTGTTACGTTTGTGGAAGATTTGCACCTAAACTCACAGACATTGGGAAGTTAATGAGTGAATATAGTTTTCTCGATAAACCACATGAATAAAAATTGTTTATAGATTCTTCAAGAAATAGTTTCAAAGCAGTGAAATAATTCCACGGATAAGCAATGAAAAATTGGTGGAAGGAATTTTCATCGAATTATAAAGTTGAAGGATATATTGGAAGACAAATTTCATTTAATTGATTAAGCTCTTTGGCAATCCATTATGAGAATTTTGTATGCATTTCTTAGGACTAAGAAAGAAGACAATTGTGAAATATTGGTCACAGAATGATTAGAAAACTACAAATACAATGAACGGTATAATGACCATGAAAATACATTTTTTCACTTCCATCGTATTTTTTTCTGACAGAATTTGGATTATATATGAAATAAACACGATGAAAAGCTTCTTCAAGATTTTGCTAAATGGGAAGAGTTACCAAGGGCGTAAGAAAGCTGCAATGATGATTATTGCTGGTTTCTTGTCAAAGAGAGTAAACAGGAATTCAAGAGAAAGGGACAAGGCGCAAAGCATTTTTAAGCAAAACAATAGGAATATTTCCACCCAAAAGTTTTAATATTATTACACAAATATGCGTATTCCATTTTTAACTTATACTTACCTCGCATGAAGCATTTTCATAAAATTGTGTTGTAATATATGCAGAGTGAAAACGCGGATATTTGTATAGAAGTTTGTTCATTTGAAATATTAAATATGTTCATATCTTTCGAAATCAGCGTGATCGGGTCTTTTGAAATCACCTACTTTCATCCTTGATGTGAGAATTTATTTTGTTCCCTAGTGTAATTTATTCAGAAATATGTGGAACGGGAATTTATTTTTAATACGTTTTAACTATGGTTTGGGTTTCGGAAAAGTCTTAGGGGGATTAAATTCCATATATTTGAAAGAAGTGAGTAGACAAAAAAATAAAGTGATGGGTGAAAAATTCTAAGTGAAATTCTTTGTTACGTTGTGCAATGAACATCAATGGAGCGATCGTTTTGGTGCCGAGTAACTGATTTTGAACTATTTCACATTTGTTGGTATTCAATTTGAAATTGCTGATCCATATTGAGCGTTCTTATGAAAATAGTGGTTTTATAACAGTTCTGTAAGGTGTAAAAGGGGTATTGAATGGTAATTTAGTTGGTCTGTAGATTATTCCTTAAAGTTTGTAGAGCTTAATTTTTGGTGGCTATATGGCCAAGTTGTTAACGATCAACTTTAAAAAAGTATTTTCCTGATTAATTAAATAATAATTAGATGCATTTAATGTTATATTTGTTAAGGGATAATTGTGGTGTTTTTCTTGGGGAATTTTATGGGACTTGTTGTTGAAGGAATTTTTGACTGGGTCTGGGGTGTTGCTACTAATATTGGTGAAGTTCCTGGGACATTGTGAATGGAGCAGATGAGGGAATTGTAATTTCTTTTGGGGCAGACAAAATGTGTGAGGAAAGGTTTGGTTTGTAGTTTTGGAGGTTTTTGGGTGACGGATTTTCTTTTTTCAATACATTTCAGGTAAGAGTAGCTGGAGTCCCGATTATCGACCTTGTAACTGCCATGGCATTTTCTAAATTTTGGTTCTCTGGGAACTAACGTATTACAATTAGGACTAGATACTGAGTGGTGATTACTCGAGTAAAAAGCATAACTAATTGAATGGTTTCAATTATTTATTTGTATTACCATATTTCAGATACTGTTGACATTGTATGGGATCTTGCGATTCTCTCCTATTTATTCTGGGGTTAGAAATTTGCTTAATGGGTGCAAATTTCCTCTATATTCTATTCTATATTTTCCTGCAAAGGTTTGGTGAACTAGAATCTTGATTATTTTTCTAAAGTACGTGAGTGAGAATGCACTTATTTTTTCATTTTTATAGGCAATGAAATTTCTCGTGACTTTAGTTTTAAGTACTTTGATGAATGCGTTAATATGGGTGAAGGTATTTGTTTGAAAATCAGTTTGAAGGTATTTTACTTCTGATTTGACTTTGGTAGTTGATTGAGGTAGAGGTAGGACTTTGGTAGAACTTACTGATATAACAAATTATCATAGTGGTACTTAATCAAGTGGTATTAATAGGTGATACTTATCAAGTTCACACACTGGTCTGAACCTATTATTGATCGGCACATTAAATAATACATAGAATACTTGCATTATTGAAGCTATCGAGAGTCCTATTAATTGTGTTGTGTTCTTACAATGTCAGTGTATTACCGATCTTCTTCTAGAGCCCGGTTATTCTTGTTCGAAAACTGAACAGTTGTAGCTTGGCATAGGTGAATTGGTTCTGTACCTCCAGCATCGTGAGTTATGTTGATTGCTGATATTCTCCATCGTCGCCTTCATTTCGTTTCTGGTGGACTAGATTAGTATATCTGAGATGAAACTTTCAGTAGTGGCTTGCACTATGTTTTTAATACTGTTAATCGTGAACACTTAACCATTAACATGACAAACAATAACTCTGAGAACTGGAGCTGCGAACTGCGTAGTATTTGTCTTATCGCTGCAGATCTGACAGGGTCGCACAGCACAGTTCTGACTAACTTTGCGTCCTCTGTCGGATGGAGAGTGATTCGTAGCATATAAAGTTTGGTATCCATATGTATTATATTATGTCTTTGTAGTGTTTGTGGAGACTGAATTTATTAAAATATTTAATTTATTGAAGTGATACTCAAGAGTATTTTATTTGTTGTTCTTGTGCACTGTGCATGGTCCTTTTCGGAAACAATTCTGTAGCATATTTGCTGCTGAAGGCCACCAATTACAATGGCAAAATTATAAGGCTACAAATTACATGATCGAATAATGATTAAGCAGACAACAAACCATGGCAGACATCTTTGAGCAATTATTGCTTATAACAAATTATTTATCAATACAAGCGTCCTGGTAGTGTGTAAACTCATATCGAACTAGTTGAAAAAATATTCGCATATTCGAAGTCTGTTCAGCATCTCATATGTATTAGTATTTGCTTCTAACAAAAATAAAAATGTTTGTTGAACAATTTCTATTTTATATTTTTTTCATGCAAGGGGTCAGAATACAATTTCTTATTAGTGCGAAATTAAGCCAGCTCGTGATTGTTTAAAAACAATTATGTATTTGAAACCACTGCGTGATTGTGATAGATCGAAAACATGACGTCGCTGATCGCTCTAGGAAAAGATTTTCTCGGGCCACTAAATCTAGGGGAGCATACATCTCCAATTAAATTCGATGGGAACGTAAAGATAAAAGAGAACAGAATTATGAATATACATAACAAAGTGTTCTAAATCTATGAAATTGCACTTAAAAAAACTTTCCCCCAAAATTAAGCAGCACAGTGATCAGACAACATGATACGTTGTATACGAGGCACTACGTACTATCGAACATGAACAAATTCTAGCTAGGAATACATTCATACATTTAAGTCCCCCGATAAATATTCAGTGCGAAACAACGTGAAAAATAATACTTCTATGTTTTGATCATGCTTCCACCATATTCGACATTCCTTTCATTCAGTACTCGTAGTTTTGTTAAAATAAATAAAAAAGTTTAAGTACGACTTATCGTATCCAAAACGTCGTAGAAGACGTTAGTAAACTGGACAAAATGGAGAGCCGACGAGCTCGACTTCGTTAGATAATGTGATGTCAGTGTCCACTCAGCTCAATGAGTTTCGACACGCCAAAGAAAATTGCAATTAAGGAAGCTAAATCATTGTTACACTTTGTTACACATAGTTAATCATTGTTACACATTGATATATTTACTTTTAATTTTTTTCATGCAATATTTCGTAACATTTGAAAAATAAGGATGAAACAAAACACTTCTGGAAAGAGCCATTGAGGCATTGTTTCTTAGCGCTCATCAGTGTTGTCCCATCCTGTGTAGTCACAGTGGATGTCCCAACAGACGCGTTCGGCACATAAATAGCGATTACCACCCGCTTCCCCAAATTATTTCCTTCTCTACGCCGAGCTCCAACTTTACGACCGGTTGTTTTCCTCGGGACCCGAACGAGCACGGCGCGTTTTTCAAACAAATAATGCCTTTCCATGCATAATTAGAAGCAGCTGTAATACCGACGCGCCCGCCGACCCGACTAATGGCCAGGCAGCGATATATCTTTCGTTTTCCCCTCTTTGCGCAGCAATTACCCGGCGTCACATAAGTCTGTGGCGCCCAGGTGCTCCGGCCCGCCCCCCGCCCTGCCCCGCCCCCTCCTCGCGGCAGATGCGAACGTTTCGGATAATAAGAGCAAGATGCTCCTCCTTATGAAATACGAGCATGTCATTTCTGTCCGCACGATTTTAAGGCAATGATGGTTGAGTTAGAGATCCTGGTAAGCTGGTGATGCTCAAAATTTCCGTAGTGTAATATCTTATTTTATGCGAATGAAAGAATTTGAGAAAATTCTATATATTACGGTAGACATTTTGAAATTATAATTTGAAATGGGTGGCTTTTCATCAAATGGTATTTTTGTTTCGCTGATAGATGTCATTTCGCTTAATAGATGTCATTCCTCTTCAATAATTACTCACGAAATTACGAAGGACCGTCAACGCTTAAAATCGTCGAGTCGGGATTTTGCCATGAATTTGTTACTTTTTGACAATTATTTCAAGATGCTTATCTTTAGAACAGTTTATACGAAACATTTAATTACGTTGCAGATGTGCCAACTGAATGCTTTAGATGACTTATAATCCAAAGAAATTAATTCTAAGTTTGGCGGCGATTTATTGGTCGTGTTTTTATTTTAAGATGAATCGTAATTGCATTTCTTCTAAAGAGCATGTATAATTTTTACGAGATGAGAGATTGCCGTATTTATTTTAATGATTGTTGCGTACTCCTAGGCAACAAATGAGTAGTTTAAATGATGATTAAATTAAAAACCGATATACTAGAGTAAAATTAAATGAATTCACGGGTGTAAAATAAGCAAATTTTGAAGTATGAATTGAAAAAAATTTCCGAAGTACATTATGTATCCATATCCGGCATGTATGTACCGACCTCATCAAAAGAAAACAAAATGTTTGATATAGAATTTGATAAAAATCAGTCTGATAAAAACAGTCAGCTCTCGCCTTTGTTTTGAGCTGTCAGAGGAGGAGGGAAGTTAAAATTTTATTCAGCAACTACCTGTTCATTGCACATTCGTATTGTGCAGCAAAACATTGGTTAACGTTCGTTCTTTTTTCATTCCAATATTTTATTTTCAATTTCATGTACTAATAATTAAAGAAGATATATATAACTATGTAGTTATTTATCATTAAAATGTTAAGGTACTAGTATTTAATACCTTTTCATGTAATGGTTAACACTACATTTTTAATAAATATACTCAATTAGAAAACGTTATAGCAAAAATCTCAAATTTGCTATGATAAATGAGGATTGTAGGAAGATTAGAAACACAACAAAAGCTCTTAGTAATCAGCAATTGTAGATCCCAGAGCCTGATGCCTTTGTTTACTACAAAAAGCAAATTGTTGTTTGCACACAGTTCTTGGCTTCATGTCAATTTGCATACTTGCTGAAGTAGCTGTTCAGCGCTTCCTTAATTTAAGCATGTAGAAAACTGAACCACTCGATAACAGGGGAAATTCTCAGTTGTACTAATGGAAAGGTTTTGTTCTGTAAAGCAGCAGTACACGTAACTTCTGCGTACAGACAAAACAAGCTTCCTCGGAAAGGAGGTAATTTCTATCATAAAATAGTCGTAACAGGTGATTCTTTTATCACATCCTTATTGGATCAGATTACTCTTCAAAATTACTCTGTATTTTCTAGACTCTACGAGAGCGTCAGATCGTTCATATGAAAGACAATCTTTATTTCACCTCATGTGCGAATTATTTTGCATTTACCCCATTTTAAAGCGCAAATACTTGTAAAAGTGGTTCTAACACAATTTATGAAAGTGACCTCGTAAATTGCAATGTTACTTTGTACACGACGTGAACAACAGATAAAAACAAAACAGAAATAACGCCATCGCACATTATTTTTCTTAAAAGTCTCATAGTCAGAGATATATGTGGTATAATATAGGATTTTGAAGATTGACGAACGCTCTCTGACTCTCTAGAACAGGAGCCATAACGTGTTCTCTCATTGGGTGCAGGCGGTTGCTATTGGCTCTGTAAGTAGGAACTGCGGCGCCGCGCGAGCGGTATGAGAAATATGAAGTCAATGCGACGGACGCAGTTGCTGAGCACCCAAAGTGCTGAGCACTAACTTATTCCATTTATTCGTATTACTTCATGACAATAGATTTTAAAATTGTGAGACATTCTCAAATGTTTTACAAGATAAGGGACTTTTCTTGTTTTCTCTGGTCTTGTCTAATCTTACCTTCTTACTTTTTAAACCACTCATGTATGTGCTCATTTATCTGTTCCGGAATAAACTACACGATGTTTATTGGAGCCCAAATGAATAGTTCTTTCTTCAGATATCAGCAGTTCTAAGCAAAACTTCATGTCTAAAACGTGCATTCTAATGAGCGAGTCATTTGCAGGGATTTTTTCCTACTTTTGAACATTATTCGCCCCTAGTGGTTCCTCAGGACGCGGAAAAGTGCTCTTTGGCCCCTTTTAGAGCAGAATTTTATGGGTCCTCCTCTAAAAGTGCCACGCGTCACGTTACTACTTCTTTCTACCATCAGACAGATAGTCTCTGCATTAAGGCTTGATTATTTAGTTTCTATATGAATTACTCGGGAAGTAGTACATTCTCAGCTTCAGGAACATATAAAATGTCATTGTTCCTGACATTGAAAACCAATCATTCTCTCTGGTTTACATTTTTGAGATTCTGAAATAAGCTTCGTTTACAAGATGCGTCCCGATTTCAGACTACAGAGTTATCAGCGTATTTAACGCAAAGTAACGGCATGTTTAAAAGTACGATACAGCTTATAAAATAGCGTGGATATTTATAAAATAATAAAAATGCGAGCATAGTAAAAATGAAGATTTTCGGGGTAAGTCACTCAAAAGAACACCTGGAATTCCAAAACAGCAAAGCCACATTTTGGGTTCACGTTTCATGTGTGTTAATGTCACACTTTTACAGACGCTACAGAATTTACTGTAGAAATGCGATGGGAAATGTTAACATTTTGCAGTGTATTCAACTCAAATGAACTTCATCCTTCTTTACTTGGAATCTGAATATATTGAAAGAAATTAAATCGGGAAAACAATAATCTAATGATTTTAAAACTAATTAGAATACGAAATTAGCAACAGACTTCATAAAGGTAAATAAAATTAGTCATAGTATCACCATTATTCAGGCACATGTTTTCTAACAATGTTAACGCAAGTGAAAACTACTACTTATGAAAGTGATGTTTCTTTACTTTCATTATTTTAAGTTAGCACGTCGTGTATATCATGTATAATGCATTATACATAAATAAAATAATTAATTAAGAAATATGTAAATCAATATTATCTTCAATCTAACTTTTTTTGACTCTTCATGCCTTGTTTCCGGAACGAAACAAGTATAAATACTTTATTTTAATCTACAGAAAAAAGTAGTCATATCCACTAATTCTACTATATCCCTGCTCTTCGTTACTTAGAGACTAGATACCACGTTTTCAACACGTTAAATACTGATATTTCAACTCGTTAACTTTGCGAATAATTTGGTCATTTTACAACTTAAATAATAGATTTCATAAAATCACTTCCTCTGCTGTAGTACTAAATTAATGCTTACTGCGCGTCAACATGTGAGCCCTTAAACATGTCGGGTGTTGAATCTGAGGTTGCTTTCGTTATCTTCGGTTTACACGAACGGATGGTAACTCAGGTAGTCACGGCATTGTTAGGCCATAACTCCACTCAGCGTGGCCTCTTGAAAAGGCGGCGCATGTGGTGCTGCGGGGAGGGCTGCGGCGGCGGGGGCCCGGGAGGGCGTGGCCCCGCATCG
>BOPP01000005.1:12724645-12737782 GCA_017312745.1 Gryllus bimaculatus | reverse complement strand
CTCGGCGCCAATGCGCGTTGGAATTCGTCGCGTAATCAAAACAAATTCCTGCGTCGACTGGGGCGGAACGGCGGTTCCGCGTCCGTGCGCCCCGCGAGCGCCATTTCGCAATTTGGAAGCGCTCCAAATTCCGCACGTGAAGCGGGGAATAGGGCGCGCCGGCGCCGCCTGTACGTACACAGTACACTTTGCTGGATTTACTTCGGCAAGCAGCGCTGATCGCGATGCTCTCGCAAGATTCGCGAACGAGTTTTGAGTCCGGCGAGGAAATGACCCGTACAGGAAATGAGAGAAGAAAAGAATTCAAACATGAAATTATGTAGGAGGTGAAAGTGCGTAATGATATGGATCAGAGAACAGAACGTTCAAGGGGGAGGGATGAAAAATATGTTCTTGTTTCAGCGAAGTACACGAATGAATGTTTAGAAAATGAATTGATGCATTTGTTTCAGAATTATTTTGTGCATCAGAATACACAGCAACGTTTAAGTTAAACTGTCGATTATTTACATAATTTCAGTACATTCTGATTTGCAGTGCGCTACAAACAAAATGTCAGCACGTACACGATCACTCAAATTAGTCGTTTGATGTTAAAAAACATGCAATTTAAACATCAGTAGAATATATTTTGGTCAAGAATATGGATGAAATTATAATTTTAATCATTAAACTTTGGTCTTAAATTTCATGACGAATAATAGCGCGAAATAGGCACTAAATAATATTCACTTCTTTCACAACTTTACCTTTTCGACTGAATGTTGATCATATGAACGGATATCTGCCAATGAAGATATAATTTTCATAAACCATTTTTATGAACTGAAAAGAAGTGGTGCGGCTAAAATCAAAAATAGTTGGCATTATGTGACGATTTCAAAACATAGTTCTAAAGAATAATAAATTCAAAGTACATTAGGCGTGATGGTAGTTTTATGACATTGTAGTTTCTAGTAACAATAAATGTCAGAAAACATTGTAGTATGCAATTTTCGTAATGCATTACTCAAAATTCATTTTAAATATTTGAGCTAAATTGGTTGGTAGTTTTTGTGACCATAGTTCAACTAGAATGGAGGATAAAGCATCATACCTTTAAAAATCACAAACACATGTAAAATCTTGTCTTAAACGGACGGTTCAATTTAAAATGTGAATTTTAATGAGGGGAATATTACAATTGCTAAGTTTCGAAACAAATTTTAAATATATGAGGAAAAATATTAAACCAACACTTTAAATTCAAAATCGCATATAATGTATACCTAATCGAATGCTGCACAGTGTACTAGAATAACAAAAACGTACAGGACGCCAGAAAAGGCCCTCCGCATCTAGCCGAATCTGGGCCTCCTATTAAAAATTGAATGCATGGTGGTAGAACCAGATGACAGAGAAACAAACGAAGAGGACAAAACATCCAGCACCTATCACGATTGTGATTAGTACGTAATTTACGTTTTGCTTTTTTACAAGCCGTAGCTCCTGCTACCATCGTAATTTCTGTTATAGCAATAATTTCTGTTGCTTCTTTCCATTGCTTATATCACTCTCACCAGCAAGGTGGCACTGCGGAGGGACCATCTTTCCTGGCACACTGTACATTCTGTAAAATGGCGAGAATTAAAATGAAAGATGTGATTGCGTGGCGCTGAACTTCGAAAATGGGATTTGAAAGGAACGGGCGTATTTAATAACGCCCTTCAGGCCGAGGTGGTGAGGTGCGCTGTGCCTTGGCCTTGTGGCAGGCGCACCTAGCGCAGGGGAATAGCATCACCAGCGCCACGCACACCGCCCCGCCCCGACCCGCCCCGGCCCCGCCGCGCACCCCGCCAGTTCCCGCCCCGTCCCGCCCCACACGCCCCTGCTCCGCCTTCGCCTCGTCCCCGCCCCGTCCGTCCCCGCCTCTCCCCACCCCGGCCCCATCCTTCCCCGCCTCTCCCGCCCCGCCTCCCTCTGTACCGCCCTCCGCCCGGCCCTGACCCCCCATGCCCCGCCCCGCCTCTGTCCCTCCTGCCCCGCGCCGCCCAGCCCTTCCCCGCCACGCCCTTCCGTGCCCCGCCCCGCACAGGATTTGAGCTAAATCAGCGGACTTAGCGGCGGCCGCGCGATATTCGGCTACCGGATTAACTTTAAACGGCGCCCAATATATAACGTGCGGGTCGAGGATTAAGTCGGGAGATAGCGGGCGGCTTAGCACGCGGCGTTAGGCGTGTTTATCACCCCATCCAAGCCATCCGGCTGAGCCCGGCTCTCCGCGCCGCCACCCCTTCGGCGCCACGGCGCCGCCGCCTTCGCCCCGGGCCAGCGCGACTGCCGAAAGTTTGGAAGCGACGCCGAGCGTTGCTGGTCTTGCACTGGTGCTGGTGCCGGTTATTCGGAGAAAGACGCATATGTCGAAACAGAATGGGGCAACCTCTTGCCTTTTTGTTTGTGTAAAGACCATAAACCTAATATACTCGTTTAAATGATTTTATAGAGATATATACGAGTATAGTTGTAGTTATAAAAGTAATTGCATGTAATTATTGCTCCATATTTGTTTTCCAAATTATTCCATTTTCATTTCAAAGTCACAAAATATTGGTTGCGTCTCATAAGGGGTTTATAGTTTCGTCAATTAAAGTGTCATGTTCTCTCCTTACTGGCTGATTCTACCAATGATTTATCTGTCTACGTCTTCAACTTTTGCTTATGTCGATGACGTTTGCTAAAATATTTAAAACAGAATCAGAGGAAGAGTAGTGGTATACAATAATATTGTTTGCGACTTTAAATATATTTTGTTTATACTAATTATTAAACTACATTTAATAGTTTTGTAAAAATCTGATTTAGTTTTGTTGTTTAATGAAGATAGAATGTCAGAATAACAATTTGATTGACCTACAATTTCAGGCAATTAAAATTCTAAATTTGTTTTGTTCCCGATAGTACTCGGGAATATTTTTACGACTACACTTTGCTACGGTGTGCTAATCACATAAAACTTACAAAACAATAAATGTGTGTTTTTTTAGTTTTTGTTCGTTCATCATAGCGTATTCCTGAGAATAGACATAAGGGATTTCTCGGAGGCCTTCAATGGCGACCGTCAATTTCCTCTCAATTACATTGATTTTTAACATCTGTTCCTGTGAGTAAAAGTGCCGAGACACGGCCGTTACAGTCCTTTGAGGGACTTGACCAGTTGTAAGTAGTTTCATCTCGTATCATCGTCTACGTTCAGAACGTAAATGGAAACCACTTCAGGGAACTTCGACGATAGACCCCTTCTCGACATACTGAGAGGTAAAAAAAGTCACGAAATTTTTAAACCGCTAATCTGCCTCTATGAACGTGGTTCATCGCGGCTTCACTGGAGGGAGTGGTGGTGTGTAGAGCTGGAGGCTGTACGAAGCACCTCGCCTCACGCTCTCTCCCAGGGCGCGGTGCGTATTTGCATATCCCCTCGGCCTCGCGCGCCGCAGCAAACTTCGCTCGAGGCCCAAGGGCGACGGCAGGGAACGTATTGAAGGGGTTGCCGCCCTCGCCGCCGCCTCCACCGCCGGCGCCGCCCCCGCGCTCCCCCTCCACCTCCCTCCGCCCGCCCTCACTCCGCCCCTTATCGGCGGGCCACCCCCGGCGGGCTCGTTGGCGAGGCGCATATCTCGACTTCTGTGCCATGTATCGATCACATAAACGAGGTATCGTTTCCGAATCAAATGACCCATTAAGTTTTAGTGCCGCCATTTTCTATTCTGTGTCCCTCCGCAGCGCGCTCCCTCCGCGTCGCCTGCGCCGCCTCCGCCCGCGCCCTCGCCACCGCCGCCACCAGTGCCGCTCCCACGCGGGCGTCGGCGACCCGTGCAGTCCTAGCGACGAGAACATGAATAAAAATGGTTCATTAGCCACGATTCGCGAAATTCATGGCGGAGTCTTTGTACGGAGGCCCGAGAGAAGTATTGGAACGGCCGCGTCTCCGTGCGCGGCTGGCGGCAGCTAGCACTCCCTGCGAACAGACACGTGCGCCATCTGCAATATTCAGAGAGTCGGCGAGTTACGAGAGAGTGTGCGCTGCGTTTCGAATCTAACTGGGGCTGGATCTCAGTGTTGTCCAATCGTCCAGCTGGTGCTCATTATTTGTTAAAATTCTGCATGCTTATTTACATTCACACATAATAAGATTCTTATTGCTTGTAAATATTACACGATACTTTTGAAATTATGAATCAAAACCGTACGTACAGATGTAGAAAGTATAAATGTCACATTAATAATTTTAAAGAAATATCTAACAATGTCAAATTAGTGTACAGCTCTGCAATATTTTGCCTGTTTAGCTACACTGTTTAAGTCTACGGTTTCAAAAATAGAGCAATAAATTTCAATGTTTATTTTTTCTTATCCTTATACTTTATATTGCGATTTTTTTTAACCTCACGAAACACAGGCACAATTTAGAATTTCAGAATGATGGATGTTGATTTAGCCAACATTGTTCGCTCCTGTGCAAGGTGAATTCGTCATTTGCGTCAGTTCGAATCTTCTTCTCAAACCGTTTTAATTCGTTATCAACACCGTGTTTATTTCGAAGCAACCTGAAAATCTCCAAAAAATTGTTTCTAATACCGCTCAAAGTATTTTAAATATTTTCGGATTATCAATTCCAAGTCATGCAAAGGAATATGATGACTAGGTATTTTGCAATGGATGTTTATTCCAAATGCCGGCTGGGAAAACTTCAGAATGAATTAATCTTGTTGGTCAAGCGGCTGAATCCGCTTGGGGGTCTCTGAGGGGATTGAATGCGCAACGCCGCAGATCAAGAGCCTCGCTTAGCGTAAGGCTATGCCGGATCACGTTGAGGCACCTCGGACGCCCCGGGGCGGCGGGAGGCGGGCGTCGCCGCCCGCCCAGCGCGTCGCGTCGTGATCCTGGGCCCCGGGGAACGGCCGTAACGGCGTCGTTGCGTCCCCGGCGGCGGCGGCTGCGGTGGCGGTGACGGCACGGCAGGGCGAGGGCGAGGGCGGCGGGGCAGTGAGGAGCGAGGGTGCAACGCCGCTGCGATCGGAATGCGGCAATGGGGCGCGTAGCCTCGCGTCGCGTCCGTCACCCCTCCCCTCCCCACCACCGCCCTCGCTCTCTCCCCCGCAGACGCACCTATGGGCGGGGAACGCTCAGCGACCCCCGCGAGGCAGTGCGGTGCCTTTAATATACTCCCTTATTGCTCTGTGTTGACTTACGACTGTTGGGGGTCCGAGGATGACCCCGCACACGCAATGATGGAGCGTGAAATCATTTGATGCTGTCCTATTGTTCGCACACGTGACTAGAATGAACTTCCATTTCCGAACACCACAATAAATCGGAGATCGGGTTTTATACTTCTTTGTTTTATTTCCGTGCTCGTTTCGATTTATACTCGTTCTCTCCGAAAACGAAGTTCGAACCAGCTTGTTAGTTGCGTACAGAAGTCTCAGAGAGACTCAGACTTTATCAAGGTTTGACCGTATTTATTGCTCTTTCAAGTATCTTATCTCTTCGTTATTTAAATGGCTGGTCCCACCGTACATTCAGGGCCTTCGGCCGCGAATCACAGAAGCCATGGCGTAACGAGGGACGCCATTTTGGTTCGCCGTTTTGGAATGGCTTCTGAAGATGTTTACTGTCTCGATGTGGGTTGTAAAGTGTGTGACAACGACTTTTCGGCGAGAGGCTAGACCTGCGAAGGTGGACCAGAAACTGGAACACGAAAAAGCGGAGCCTGCGCACATCTGGCGTCGGTGGAATACGACTTACCTTCTCGCATGAGATTATTTGGACGTCTGAGCTTCTTTATAGGACATGTTGCGTCAGAACTCATTGTCTTCAATTTCTCTACATTAGATATTATATGGAGTTAGTATGAAAACAAAGTGAAATCAATTTACTCTATAATTACAAAATTGACTAGGATACTTACAAACTTCTATTTTAAACAATTATATTATAAAAAACAGAATTTTTTAATGATAAACTGTGCATATCTCAAAATTAACATCCCATTTATAAAATAGTATTTGACCTTCTTTGCATGCTTGAAAATTCAACATGTCCCTTGGCGTCCGTTGGTCTCCGCCAAGGAACGTAAGCGACCTCCCAGGGACCTCTGAGGGCTGCTGTGTTTCCATTAATTAACGTCGGAAAAACGATCAGAAGTCCCGAAAACATACGAGCTCATTATAGCGCTGACACCGCCGCAGCCGCAGCCGCAGCGTTCGTGCCAGGAGTACCTCTCATTAGCGTCGCATGACTAAAGTGGTTTCGCCAGTTGCCTACCTGCTTTGTTTTGCTTCGAGTTTTTCTGAGTGGAGTTCGAACACGTAATCTTGCCGAATCGTGGGAAAATTTAACCACACTTTTTCAGAACCTCGAAACTTCATTTCCTCAAGAATTAAATTCGTGAAATGATAACTAGAAAAATCGAGTTAGTTATAACGAAATTCGTCTACTTTTACATTCGAATATTCTTGTGAAAAGTTGAAAATCTTAAATTAGTTACTATTTAAATTTATTATTACAAATTATTTTCAATTCTACGATCAATACAGCGTCTTTTAACGTCCGAACTTTAAAAGCACATCCTACGTTTGAAATTAGCGTTACGTAAACTTCTCATGAAGCGCTGAATGAAGCATATATTTTCTCTCTCATCTCCATTATAAATTTTACTACATTACTTTACTACAAGATAAAAATATTGCTTGATAGTTCTATCCTGTAATATGTGACAACTTATTTAACAGCCTTTTATAACTTCAAATTAAAAACACCAAGTCTTCAAATTTCCAAGCAACTATTTAATGTCTTCAGAAACAAAATATTTCAAATTCAATACAGCAGTACAAACAAGATTTATTGAAAGGAAACCTTGTCTAATATTTTTACTTCATTGTTGCATATGCATACATAGTTTTGAAATAGATATGAAGCGACAAAAATATATTAGTAGTTTGACGGAAAAAGGCGCTTTGGGGGATTTCTGATACCAAAGAAGTATTTTTTTTAAACGTCGGTCTGTACACTTGTTTGCCCGTCCTTCAGCCTGTCACAGTCCGTAAAGAACAGCAACGCCCGTTACCGGAAACAGAACCCACCAATTGTATTGAATTGCCATAACTAACAATCTTGCAGATATAAAACGAATCATAATTCTTAGAGATACTTTAAACAAAGCCAATTTTTTGACAATACTATTAGTTCCCGCATTATTTTAAGTCAAATAATAATTTCCCAAAACCCAAAACAGTATTTTCTCAAAAACTACTGTTTTTTTTTATTTAACCTTTTTGTGAAGATAGAACAAAATCACATGTCATAATCCCCGCTTTGAATAGGGCTTATGAAGTTTCGAAAGTCACACATATACCTTTTTTAATATCTCCCTGTTAATATTTACATTTCACGTGAATTTTATAATTTATTGCATTTGAGTAATTAAATACACCCAGTGATCTCCTTTGAATTTCTTTAACTTTTGTGAAAATTGCTTAAAACATCGCGAACTAGAAGGGAATTTCGCGATACACAGAATTTTTCAGGAGAAACATTACCTTGCTTTGCGTTTCGCAAGCCAATTAAATAATGTTGGTGTATCAAAATGAAAAGAGAGATCATCTCATGTCAGATAATTCATTATGAAATAAATACTTAACAAGCAAAACGTTGAAGAAAGGAGAATCTGTTTTATGTGGGGGCTGAACAATCCACGCTCAGATGTGACTGTTACATTAGGTTTAGTTAGGTTTAGGTATGCATTAACTGCATTAATCTATAAGTATAGGTTAAAAAGTGGGACACTGAATTGAAAGGAGAAAATCGTTGGATTCGGTGTACAAAGAATTCACATTATTATAAGATGAAGATGCCCTGTGTTAATATGGAACAAATTATTTTTGTCGCAATGTTAACTACATTTTGGATGAAGAGAAAGCAGATCTTTCTCGCAATGAAAGTCGTCCCCAAGACGCTGCCCCCGACTCCGCACCAGACGTTCGTCGTCTCCCCCTCGCCCTGCCCCCGCCCCCCCGTCATCTTAAGCTCGTTACAGAGCCGTCTCACCAACTGCGCGAGCTAAGACGCCAGCGCCGCCCCGGCTGCCGCCCCCGGTCACGTGACAGATGCGCCAAACGACGCCGAGGGCTGGCGCGGCGCGGGGCGCGCCCGTCCGCCGCGCGAGGGAGTTTTTATTAAAGAATCGACGGCGTTTCGGAATCGCGAGGCGGTTTTGTAACGGGGGAAGAACAGCGGGTAGTGACGACTGTTAAGGTGGCCGCCCTGCCTTGTAATGGGCTCTGGTTTAATCTTTGGAGTGTTTCCTATAGGGATACTCTGCGGAAGCCGCGCCGCTTCGTTGTTTGCTCGGAAGGCGTGCCGCCTCGCATCAGCACCTGCGCGATTGCGGCGCGCCGCCTCGCCGTGGCGAACAAATGAACTTCCGGAATTACAGCTCGCGAAACAGATGTTCACTTTACGTATTGATGCTCGAGGGTAATGTGTTGAAATAATTTTAAGAGAAATTGCGGGGAAATTAAAATAAAATTTTTAGTGTAGTAACCAGAATAGAGCAGTCAATTGAAAAATATAGCAAGCTTTTATTTTAAAGGGATCCTTAGCCAGCCATTTCTGAATTCGATTTTATCATATTGAGATCCAATCTTCCTACTTAATATGATAGGTGAAAAAAATTATACGGTGTCTATGTTCTGTTTATTGTCATGCGCCTCATTAAAAAAACATATTTTCTGTAAGTTAATATAAAAATGAAAGTGTAATGAATGTGAACTCAAATACACTAGTTGCAATTATATTTTATAATATTTAATATCCTTAAGCATACTATGTGTAAAACTTCGAAAAATAAATAATGACTAGTAAGAACTATTAATAATGCTAGTTTAATCAGTAAAGTAAGGTATAAGTACTTCTGACTAATAGTGTCACATTATCTGTAATTTCGGTCCTTTATGGTTTGTTAATGAGTACGTTATAACATCCCAATATAATTATCTTATTTTTTCTCTTTTTTACCCTTTTTACCATTTATTAACAGACCCCAGAAGTATCTAACACTATTACAGTGAACTTTGCGTGTTTTCAAAGCAATTCCACTCGACTTCTGAAAAAAAAGTAAGACGTTGATGTTCTTACATAGTCATGCAATGTTATATGACGCACATTTGAGTACTAATGTGCCCCGGCAATCGAAATGACGTGCTTAAGGACCTTGTAGCGAGTTGTTGTAACGACGACTCAAATCGCATCGCTGCTCGCAGAGTCGTCTTTCCCTCTCGCTCTCCGCGGGCGCATATCGAATCGAGCGCACTTCACTCGAAGCGAGGCGCTAAATCTGCGCCTCGCCGTTAAATCACGCCCCGAGCGCCGCACTCGGCCCCATGCATAACGAGGGGCCTTATTAGGACACCCACTCCCACTCGCTGGCAAGAAGCGGCCGCCGTTTGCGCCGGGGGAATATAAATATTTATTTCTTCTGAATTCCTCCGCGGCAGTGACAGAAGCGCGGAGAACCCCGGCCGGGGATTCCCCTCTGTATCTCCCCCTTCGGCGTCTTTCCCACCCACCGCGCAACTCCCGCCCGCTCGGATGCCGGCGACGCGCCGACTGCACCACTGAATCCGCGTTTGCATTCGTACCGCGATACATATTTATACAGCGCACCCCCGCATTTTAAACGCCCTCCCTTCGCGACGTCGCCGCGCCTCGCCAACCCCTCGCGCAGTTCCCTCGAAGCCTCCAGCGGCGGCGGCGGCGGCGGCGGCGTCCCGAGACGCGTGCCGAGTGTGTTTTGTTTCCGGCGGGGGCGGCGTCGCCGGCGGTAACCGCCCCCGTCGGCGGCGTTTGCATAAGCCGGCGAAACACTGCGCCGCCCCCGCGCGCCCTCTCTTGGACCGGATGCGGAAGTCCCGCCCCTCGTCGCCAGCGTCTTGTCTACCTCTTTCTTCCCCTCGTTTCCTGAGCGTCGCCGTTGGGGAGGTGCGGAGTTGGGCGGTTCTGCGAAGTTCGGGAATCCTCGTTGAGGGTTGTTGGCTGAGATGCTATGTTCTGTTGGTCGAGCGAGGAACCCCTTTGGTTCATCACGAGGCACATCAAGTGTTGAAAAATATTTCTGGTGTTTAACCAAAAACATTCCGGAATGAATATGGGGAAATGTCTTTGATAAGTGCTGCGAGTAAGTTAAGAACAAGTTAAAGGGAACCAAGAAGAAAGAATTAACATTTTCTCTACTTTAAGAATCAAGTTGCATTTTCTCAGACAATGTTCCCAATGGCATTCATGAATGAGTCATTTGCTTACAACCTTTTGACATTATGTTTTCAGGAAAGCACATTTCATTCAGTAAGGGATTTGGACATCAAACCATTTTTATAATTTGGTTTTATCGTAGCCTAAGGACGTTCCAAAATATAGCCAAATTTTGTAAATACTAATATTTACTTATCATTTTGTATTTAGAGTTTGTTAAGTTTTTAGATGCGAAATTGTTGTACATTGGTCCGCTATATGACACTTTCGATTAAGAATTGTTTCCCATCTACTTATGAAACCCTAATTAGATTTTTTTATTGACGAGTTATGTTCACCTTCCTGCATTCAACACACAATTATATTAAACTACTCAATACATTGAGCTTTCAATGTTAAACTTTAGGATTGTTTTCAAATAGCTCGGTCTCGGTGTGAGAAACCGTATGCAGTTATACATATCGTAAAAGTAATACTTAGGTGAAAATTATCACAATTATCAGTATTCATTTAATTTTGTAATATGATGTCCCTCCCTTAGCCGAATGTTGAGCGGACCATACTAGATTTTATTTTAGATTATTATGTATTAACTTCGCTAACTCATTGAGATACTATGCATATTTCGTATTAACTTTGCTAACGCATTGTGATACTATTTACCTTTTATTTTCTGTATACTATTTATGTAGTATGCGAGTATATTACGTATTGCTACGGCGAAAAACGTTTTTTTCGGTTTGTAGATCTCTAATGCGGGAAAAGTGTTGGGTCTATGGAAACATATGTGTCTTTCTGTACGTCTGCAAACAAACTAAAGGCTAAACAGTAAGTAGGATTTTCACGAAAATTAAAATTCAACAAACAATCGAACTGACGTTGCAACTTCGTGAATTTGAAATTGATGTTTTTATTTTCGGGTGTCCTTTACATGAAGCCATAAGGTTTATCAATTTTTTCCTCAAAAACAGCTCTAATTTTTTTAATGTCTTCGTTTAATGTCAAGAACACTAAAAAAACTAAGGAACGTCTCACTTTCCTTGAAATATCTCAACTTTCTATAAGTGCAAAAGTTCAATTTCGCTTCGGCGTCTACCTTAAACCACAGATTTGAAAATCGAGATTATTTCGCTGAATAAAATCTGTTGGCACAGTCAATTGAAAAATAAAAAGTGTTGGATATTACAGTATTGAATATTATTTTATATTCATAATTAATACAGCAGGAACAGCATTGTGATAATCTAGTAGTATTGATGAATTTTTAGTTTTTATAATTTTCAAAAATAATCAAATAAACTAATAAAATAAAATAATAATGAAAATTACGAAATTAAAGGCTCAAATTACTGACTTATTTGCGGATTCTGGAACCTGAATGGTCCGGACTTTCATTTTATGATTCTTACAGAGACAAAAGAAAAATCCGAACTGTGACAGACAATGGAAGCAAAACGCTCCGATCTGCGGCGTGTCATCGGCAAAGCGCGAACGGCCAATCAAACGCGGGAGCGGTGCTCGCCGACTGCGGCGCGGCGCCGTGACCGCGCCGCGAACGCCCGTAACTCTCGCGCGCGCAAATGTTTGCTCCGCGGCCGCGGCGACGAACGGCGCGCGTCGCCCCTGCGTCATCCCGCCGGCGCACGGCGGCGCGGCGCGGCGCGGCCCGGCGCGGCGCGCAACGCTCCCGCCTCCCCGAGTTACGGCCACGGTTTGTTTGTCTCGGCGGCGGCTGAGCAACGGCGCAGTCAGCGCGAGCGCCGCGCGCCAAGGCAGCCGCCGACGTTATCGCCGTCGAATCGGCGCTTCGGAGCGGTTCCCCAATCAAAACATTCAAAGGAATTGCCTCGTGTGTCACAAGGCGAATTATGTTTCGTTTCGGAAAGAGCGATGGTTGATATTCGTTTCCCTGTGAATTAATACGCAAGGTGGTTCACACATTCCCATAAATAATCATGTGGTTTTGCAAGAAGAGAAAACATATTAGGGATACGTTTCCTAGTAAATTCTTGTAACCTCAATTAATATTTACTTGAGATTGCATTTTTCTTACAAAAATCAATATGTAATTTTCTTTTAAAATTACGTGTAATATTTCTCTAGATGTTTTAAGACTAATTTTAGTTTGATTGGAAAATTATTGTTTATGAAGCTAAATGATGCCGCCCGTTTTATTTTATTGTCATTTTTGAGAAGAAGTTAATATTTATCTGAGTGTATATACATTTTTGTTTTCGTTTCATACTACTTTAGTTGAACTCTTGGTTTTCTTTGTTAACTGTCAGCTTCAAAGAAAGTATTTGAAAGAGGAATTGTATTCGCTTTTCGAGAAATATTTTAAATTATTAAAAAAATATTCTAATGCTACACTCAACAAAATGAATGTATATTATCGTCAATTTAATACACGGTGGTAACATGTAAGCCTCCTTTATATGCAGTATGAAATCATCGATTCTTTCTTTCTGGTCTTTAATAATATGAAGGGAAACCACTTTTTCTTTATTTGATTTAGTGCCCATAACGCAGTATTTTGGTGTGAGATTGAAACGTGTTCATACAACACGCACCCATTTTCCGAATCTGCGCTCTCCTCGTCCGCCGAGGCTCCTCAGGAGGACGGAAGTTGGCCCTTGGTCAGAGCGGGGCGAGGTCTCGGGTGGCTCGTCCCTTCGCTGGGCCCTTCCCGGGCGTCGCGGCGCGCGTCGCCATCGCAGCCCTCCACGACGTGCCAACTGCCCGCGCCGCCGCCGCCGCCGCTCGTCGGACGTGCCGCGCCTGCCACGCAGGCCGCCCGCGCGGCACGCCCTGGCCCCCGCCGCGCCGCGCCGCGCCGCCCACCCACGCAGA
>BOPP01000005.1:12696436-12721173 GCA_017312745.1 Gryllus bimaculatus | reverse complement strand
GGGGGCGGGGCGGGGCGGGGCGGAGGAGGCGCTCGCGGTCGTGCGTAAGTTGGCCGCGTTTCCGAGCGACGCGCCGGCGCCCCTGCAGGCGAAATGCACCAGGCTCCTCATTTTGTCCGCGGCTCTACAGACGTAGCTTCTATAAATGCAGCGAGGCAGGTTTGTATTTACAGTTGTGTAATTTCAACTGAATTCAGAGTTTCATTTAATTTCTTTTACTTTCCACAACTATTTAATAAAGATATGTCATGTGTTTTGCAGTCTTTAATTTTTTTATAAATACTAAAATTAACATTATACTCTACAAGTTTTCAAGAAAAAGTGAAATAATTTTGTAAAATTATTAATATTTTAAATGGAATCAAATTCATGATTTCATGAGTAACGACGTTATAAAAGTTTCAACACTAATTGCCGATTCGATGTGACACTAATGACCTATAATGTTTATGACATTTAATTAAAATTTAAAAATATCAATAGCCTCAAACACTGCATAAATTTATGAACTATTTTTGTTAGATACTGATTTGTAGATACTGGGGTTTGGGTTTTAGGACCACCATTATTTCTTGTAAATTAAATGAAGAAATAATATTTCTTCTTGTAATTACGTCAACAATATCTCATAAGATTTCCCACATTTTCAATATTATTTCAGCTAAATTCTTATACATGGCAATAACTAAAGACAATAAAAATAGTGGTTGAAATGCATAATACTAGTAAATATTTCAACGATCAGTATTATGTTACATTCGCAAATTCATTTAATTATGTTCTTTTATTTAAAATAAATTTGGGAAGTGTCCTTAATCTCCTTTTCACTAAGATGGATATAGAAGAATCTGCGTTTTACAATTTTACCCTCTCATTCCCTTCTTCCTAAAAGTTCTATTGCATTCATGGCGTCTTCGTAAGGACTCGTGAATAATGCAACTAACCTCAGACGTATCGAAAAAATCTGTAAGATAACACCATGGTAACACCGATATGAATGGCATTTATGTTGTACATATCAGCACTTTTACACAAATTTATAGCTAGGTGATTCATGATAATTTTTCCATGGGTCTTGATGAAGAAGATGGAATTTTTACACGAAAAAGAAGAAAATAATAGGTTGAAAGGAATCGTATATAAATGATATTTGTTATGGAAACTTCTGCACAAATTACGTTTTACGCTCCATTATAGTATTACGGAGAACCCAGACCACAAAAGAGACCACCTCCAAGAAGCCTCTGTCTCCGTCATGAAGAAATTCCCTTTCCGCGTCACGTTCCTTGTGTTTATTCCGTTGCCCTACCGGTAGGAATTCCGCGTCGTCTGATACTGTCGCACCCCATCGCGTTCTGGAAAACAACGTAATATTGAGCAAACTTGTCGATTCTGCGAACACAGTCACTTTGAACGTACAACGGCACGTGTGTGTTTTGAAGGTGTATGCTCTTCGGGGTCGCTGGCAGTGGTGAGTGCACTCGAGTGGTCGTTCTTACCGCGCAATGCCGATACCACTGCTCAAGACACTTAACGATGATAATACGTACTATTTAAGTTCTTGTGAGCACTGAACTTTTATGACTCTAAAAATTAAGTCCGGCAAAAATGTTGGTTTCTTACAAGAGTTAAATAATTGCATTCGAGGAACGTATTTTCTGTGAGGTTTCTGCCCCAGCCTTTTCACTAAAATGGATTTTAAACATTTTTGCACGTAAAAATTAGACCATTAGATATCAAATGAAATATTTATGTTCTTGTTCATTTTTCAAACGACAAACAAATGAAAGTCTGTAATTCGTGGCAGCAAATAGGTCATTACGTAGTTACGTACATTATCGTCGCTTTAAATCTCACTGCTTGTTGGCCTTCATACCATGCAAAGACATAGCATAAATATTGCGGCGAAAAAATTCAATTTCAATACTATTCAATTTTTAATATCTCTTAAATTTATTTATTGCAAACAAAACATCAATTACGAGTACTTGGTGAAATTAATATCAACAATTTTATTATTATGTATTTTAACTACTATTTTTATTCTAAATATTTAAAATACTTATGAACTGGAATCAGAGAACATTTTACTTAGTACGGTCAGGCCCTGAACTGTGCCCTACCCTTAATTACCGCGAGTAATGTGCTTGATCAAAATTACAATATTTCTAACCGATTATTAACAATCTGAGACCTTAGATTCGTGTGTTAAATAGCAGAGAATCACAAATAGCGAATTTAATCCTTCTTAAAATTGCAACTTAAACGAGTTTCTTGTCAGCTATGGAATTAAGTAGGATACCCCGAAGAACGAAATACTCAAACATGTAACAAATGATCTCATTTGTAGAATACGAGCTAAACTAAAATGCGGACTACATTAAAGTGAAGTTCCGTTTACAAGTACTAATGATCTCGAAAAAATGGTCTTAGGGAGCTAAGACCCACCGTATGTACGTCACGCACAATGCGTTATTGGTGCCACGGGTTGAGTGACAACGCAAATATCACTCGTTTAAAAACATCAGAATTTTAAATTCAATTTCTCACCAAATTAAAAAGATGAAGGAAAATGCTGTACATGTAACCAGTATAACTCATTTCCATTTCTTCACATACGTATTTTAGATAAGTTACTTTATCTTGTTACTCACAAAAGGTACCAAAATAATCGGGTAGTATTGGATAGCACGTAATCCTTTAGTATTATTTTAGTAACTGCTATATAACTTCGTTTATAAAAGAATTCAACCCTAATTATAACTACCCGTTTCCTTCTGGTACACCATATTTTCGAATCCTCAGCACCTTGCACTTGCCAGTCACTTCCCCTAGTGCCCCCTCCTGCCATCGCCCCAAGCACCCCGCCCCCCTTCTCTCGTCGAGCGCCGCCGCAGACGGCGTGAGTTGGGGTCTTGCAAACTGCGCGCGTCGCCGGCTGCTCGACGCTCCGCCGCGTCGCAGCATCTCTCGCACAGAGGTTGCTGCTGCCCCCCCCCCCCGCGCCACGCCACGGCGCTCGGGACACGCGTCACGCTGCACAGGGCGTCTACAAAATTGGCGCCCAATTTTAAGATGATAGGAGATTTCTCTTAGACTATGTATTAGGAAGTTCAGGAGAGTTTTGTAACGGTTTTTAACTAGTTGCAAAAAAAGCAGTTAATCAATTAAAGCTAAGGAAATTTAGTAATAGTAATGAGGCAGTTGAGTTCTTACAAACTCGATTTCAAGTTTTATGCGAATACTTACTCTTTTTTTTAATTCAGAAATTAGGAAGTTAAGATTCTTTATAATTTACACTTTCGTCGGTATTATAAATGAAAAAAGTGTGTATTTACTGAGAATATAAGATAATATAATATTCATTTGATATCTTAAAATTTCGACGCCAATAATATGTCCATTACTAACAAGAATATGATCAGAACGAAGCGCGATTTCTCGTTGCGTGTGCTCGCAGACACCCTGTAGCCCTCGTGAAGGACTTGAGCTGGTGCGAGGGAGGAGCTGCGGGTGTGGGGTTGAGGCGCCGGTGGAGATGCTAAGGGAAATTACAAAGGTAAATCAAGCTAAGCGCAAAGCGCGGGCGGGGGGTGCCGGTGGGGCGGGCGATTCGAATCGCCCGGGCGCAGCAGGAGGGGGGGGGAGGCGGGCGGGAAGGGAGAAGGGGGTGCCGGAGCTCGCCCTGATGCTTAAATAAGGCGAATTTAATATCGGGCGCCTCTTCGCCATCCTGCGCCGTGCCGCCGAGCCGTCGGCGCCGCGGCCGACAGGTCGTCCGCCGTGCGCACGCGATGTCTTATGATCCGCGGCGTGGCGCGCCGCTTAAATGCACCCTGCCGAGGGTGGTCGCTGCGGCGCAGTAGAAACGGCCTGCCATCCCGCACTACCCGCCGCCCCGCCTCCCCACACCCGCCACCCGGCTCGTCTTCTCTCGTCTTTGTGAGGGCGTCTGCATGAATTGAATAAGTGAGAGCGTAAATAACGACATTTAATCAATAATCGACCACATTTGCCCGTGAAAAAGTTGCTTATACTTAAATTTATAGTATCTTTGGTCACTTTATTACTGTCTGCATTGTTTCTCGTAAGTGATTTTGTTTTCCTTTGTTTTCAATTAAAAATTGGCTTTTTAAATTTAAATGAAGAATATATACACACAATTCCATCAGGAGTGAAATCTCTTATATGTGAAAGAGTGTATTGGCAAATATTTACTTTCTTTTAACTTTCTCTTCCCAAATTCCGGAGGGTAGGAGAGGAACAATGATTCCTCATTTCAATAGTCAAGAAGTAAAGAACAGAAAATTGGCTAATACATCGAAATGTGACTTCCAAACCTTTTTCCAGTTTTATCGTACGTGCATTGCTCATATTACGTTTGTTGAACCAGCAGTCTGACTGTATTTGTAATCATGCGTTTTGAAATTCTCGCATAATACTTTTGTAGTACTGAGAATACTTTCTTGCATACTACTTACATAGTATAGAGAATGTATTGTAACGCTGCGGCAAAAAATTTTGATTTTTGTGGTTCCTGATACGAAACAAGTAGATACATCTCGTATTGGGATATGTAATAAATCATTTTCTCTAGCACGTTGTGGAAGTCAGAATTTGCGTTTTATGGATCTTTAATATCGAGAAATTGATTTTCAACAAAACGTCTGTCTGTAGTCAATACTAGTGGTTAAGCCGTTCTGATGTTATTTTCCAAAATTGACCTTTCCAGAACAATCTGGCCAAAACCCAAGCTCTGTAAATTTTCCACAGAATATTTTAATTTTGGGGATACCTTACATGAAACTTTAACATTTTCTCAACTTTGTTTTTTCGGTTAGAGCAAACTACGCTTATAAAAGTGGCCTAAGACCCATTTTCATTAAAATTTTCGGACAATTGCAAAATCTAAACATAATTAAATAAAGTGTGTACTATTGTAAAACTACTAGTTTAAAAATAAAATATACGAACAATATATATCATTGTCGTGATAATAATTATAGAACCGATTATTTTGTAAATGGCATTATTTACAACCTAAATAAAAATAGAACAATTTATATCTGTATTTGCGTTATTAAGTAGAATCCTTTTCGATCCTAGAATGTTTTACTAAAATTATAAGCATCTCAGCGCTTATCCTAAAGGTAGTTATAAACCGCACAAAATGTTTCTTCATTTTCCTCCGAATCCAAGCGTCTTCTATGGCGTGGAAATACCAGACTGGATTCCTGTGGTGGAGACGGGGCTGGAATTTTCTCTCGTTTCCCAGGCAAGCTTTGGTCGAGCCGGTTCCTATCCTGCATCGCCTCTCCTCCCATTCCACTTTCGCTGCATATGCAGGGGAAGCAATGGACGACCTCCAAACTATCTCGTATCATTCGGCCCGGTAGCCGTGTTTCGAAAACGAAACCTGACACGGCACCTTAACTATGAAATGGTATTTCAAAAAGAAACTAACAAAAATATCCATCTATTAGTACATGTTTATATTACATCGTTTTTTAAACTAAATCCTGCTATGAAAAACAAAAGGAAATAATAAGTGAGTCATGAAAACACAACCGTGTTTATTATTTTCTTCTGTAATATAATTTACAGACTTTACTACTAATTTTACTTTTGTTTTAAATGTGAAATATATATGTTGTGGAATTTTCGCCCGAAGGCTAAGCTATTTATTGAATGTATAAGCCGTTAATTACGTAAAAATGATGAAGGTTTTGTGTATTGTCAACTGTGTAAGTAATTAAAAATTCAATGTCGAGTTTCTCAAAGTTTTAGATGTAATGAATTAAAATATAATAATATTTAATTCCTTATTTTTCAATAGAGAGTTTCAAAAATAAGATCTTACTCATTTAAAACTTTAAAATATAACTAGAAAATAATTTATTACTCCCTAATCAGTGCTTACTAAATATACTAGGCACTTAGGATTAGAACACCAGTAGTGGAAATGATGTTAGTGATGACGACTTCAAGCACAAATTTTGAAAAATAAGAAATGGAAGCATCTCACTTTCTTTAACTTTGTAGAACGTGGATGTTATGCCTTCTAGCGATAAGGCTTAGAACAACGATAGTTTATTTCTATCCCCTTATTTTATGTTTAAATAATAATCTGAGAACGAATTTGTAATATTGGCTTTGCCATTTTAGAACACGGACAGAAATCATTTTTGTATTGTTTTGAACTCCCAAACACATTTAGGGTGTAGAATATTGATTGACCATTAATAAATCTAGTATTTGAACACTATCAGAATTTTCCAACGTTTATTTCTGAACAAAATTCGGGGTGTGGAGGTAAGTTAATTACAAATTGAACCACTTAGAATTCTTTTTAGGTAAGGGATCTTTTCAGAAACAGATATGATAATTTCTCATTGAGTTTCACATAAATAATGTATTTATTTAGTCTAAGAATTTAGGGAAAATTACGAAAATGTTCTCAACTTGTGTATTTCTGGTGCTCGATATCTGCATTGCAGTACGTGTACACGGGCAGCATAGCGCATTTGCATGGGACAATCTTGCACAATATCGTACCCGAGATATTGCTTTGGTATCAATGCAGAGTTAATAGAATTTTTCGTTTTCGTAAATGGATCTAAGAGATCTTTATATAGATTTAAGAAATCTAAATACTATGAGATCTTTGAGAATATGATGAAATAATATGGGTATTGATTACATTATAACACAGCCTACTATCATGTTTGTTTTGAGAGTTTCAGAAAAAAATGCTAGTTTTCATTGTTGTTTTTTAACACCGTACGATGAAAGCAGTCCTATTTCATTACCATGTGTTTTGTGTAATGATGTAGAGTTATTAAGTCATGAACATGAAAACTATATCCTGCGTTGTAAATCTCAGACAAACGCGATTTAATACTTTGGCACTGTGTTTGTTCATTTTATACCATTCGATTCAGAAATAGATCAGTATATATGAACTGGACAATAATAACAGTTACATTATAAAATTCAAAGGCGTAATATCGTTGTCATTGCAAATAGATGTACGCACGACAAACATTCGACTTTTTGATTCTTAGAATCGTTTAAGAGGAACTCGCTCTGAAACTTGTAACGTTCATTGAATAATTGTGCGAAAATTCAACTTTGAGTAGTCTGCAGCCACTTTTCTATGTTTGTATGTCGGTCAGACTCAATGGCCTAGGGACGCCCCCATCTCTGTCGCCCTTGGCTAACGGCACTTCCTAACCTCCGCGTAGAACCGCTTCCAGACGTATTTTGAGAGGGTCGTCGAAGTTTCTCCATTAACTTAATAGGAAAAGTAAATCTATTACTGTGACCAGAGTAAGGGGATGAGCAAAGTTTGGAAGATAATCATCTTTAATTTCACGGAGAAATGCCGCGTAGAGGCGGTTCGGATCTTTAACATGGCCCCGCAGCCTCCGGCTCCTCGACCTCGCAGCAGCGCGTATCCGATCTTCAGCGCTAATTAATTCCGGTGCTGTCCGGTAGATAGCGTTCGGATATAGCCCCCATGTTGTGGTCGTTAGCGAGCAGGGTCCTGTTGGAGGAGTTGTGAGTGGCATCCGAAAATGCTTGTAGTCGTGAATATTTCCTTCAAGCGGTGAATAAAAATCGTAATGGAACCAAAATTGCATAACGACGAGCTTAAGTGAGTTCTCTGATCTTAATACATTACACTCAGGAAGATATGTGCGTCCAAGAGTAAACAACGGCAATTACATTATGTTTTAATGATGTTATGATTTATTGTTGGATTTTATACGGCCATTATTGTAGAATACGAGAAGCTCTTTCATTTGCGATTTAGGGCGTTCTCGTGGGGGTTGTAATTGCATTTGAATGGGAAAACGGCGTTGTAAGATTCCACGATATAGGGGTCGCGTGGAATGCATCCCAAGTCAGAGCGTTGTTCCGGGCCTCCGGTGCCCCACGTAGGTCATGTTTCGTATCTCCTCCGAGCCCCCAGGGTGGCGAGCCAAACTTCCGAAGTTGACTCAGAAAATTTCATTAGCTACAACCTCTGCCGTCGCCCGCCCCTGTTTAATTATTGTTTAATTACTCCCCCAAGACGCAACCGGAGCCTCGCAAATTAGAACTAACGGCCAGCTTAAGGAATCTTCCCGTTGCTGTTTAATAATACGGCGTTCGGACGGAAGGTAGAAAATTATCTTCCCGCTTGAAATTGATGCTCTATTGGAAAAGGGTTACTAGAAAGTATGCCTCAGATGTAGGGTTAACTAAAACATAAATATATTCATTTTTCTTAGAGTAATGAAATAATAATTTCATTATAATAAAACACATGTGGATAGTAAAAATAAATAATATTTAAAAGTATTAATGCATAACTCATAATGTGAAATATCTTTAATTTATTGTATTTTGATACTTTACATTTGATAATATATAAAGATTTATCAGCAGAAAGTAAAAGGTTTATAAACATCTTTGAATTCATAAGAAGCAACGTGGCATAATTCTCGTTGGTCAATACTTATATGTTTCATGGGTTTATTCTGAAATAGATTTAGGTCTTCAAACACATTCATATCACTTCAAATTATTTGTTGAAGATGTAATCAACTCTTATTAATTCCTTAAATTCCTGTAACATTTTTTGAAAAAAAACCATAATTATTTGCCTAATATTATGAAATAATTGTATTGAGAAATAGAGCATAAATTATAATAAAAATGTAACACAATTAATAGGATAAGAACTTGTATAGTGTCATCTATTCATATAATAAATAAATTCGCATCTTCTACCATTATATTCATTTGTTCAACATGCTAACAAATAATGAGGTATAGTTATCCTGGTGATAAATAACAATTATTGATCACTAAGTTAAATTTGTATCTATTCGACTTTTATCATTGTCTTCATAATACGAAGACAAGAATTATTGTGTCTGAAATTTGCGCATAACAATATAACGATTATCATTCACACCTATGTCAATGTCAGGGTCTATTCAAAGATTTCTACACCATTAGACTGCATTGCCCAAAACAGAAATATGATGAAGGACATCGTATCCCACTGGATTTTCTCAAAAACGTCTAGGGAGCACCGACGAATAGACATCTTTAGAAACTTTTGAATTTCAACTCAAACAGCATTAAACATTACATTTAATGTACGTTTTCATGTTGGTTTATCACGCTGTTGGTTTTCAAATACGGTTTTCTTGATCCTAACAAGCAAGGTACATGAGTAAGCAAGTGAATGTAAATGAAATAAAAATTTATATTGTGCATATCAATTTTTGTTACTAAGAATTAACTCCACTTAAAACAATAATATATGTGTGTTTAGGAACACGAATGCTGTAACATCTTTGAAAAGTTCATGGTAAATTAACACAGTATATTATTTTGTGCTTGTATGCCTCAATTCTCTCAATTATTTGATTTTACTTTTTCGTGCCGCGTTCGTTCTACATCTGTCCCTCCGACTCTTCTTCTAATATTTCCAGAAGTTGAGAAACGCCAGCCTTCACGAACTTGAACAACAGTTCCGCTGAAGAAGGATCCCAGGGTGGAATTCCGAGCAATTGAGGGGACGAGAAAAAGAGGGCGCTCTCCAGTAATGAAGCGAGCGTTGCGCGCGAACTCGGCGGCGCCGGAAGCGGGAAAACACTTTTTCATCGCCTCTGTCTTCGCGTCCGTTAATGGTATCGGTTTCCGTTCCATTGCCTGTCGCTCCCTCCATTTCGGAGCGCGGAACGCGCCTTTATGCGTTCATTTGTCTTTCTTATATCGCTTTCATTACGCCTCCCCCTCCCCCCCACCTCTCCCGCGAGCCGCTTCGCAAGGGATTCTCTTCGGCCGAGGGCCGCGTTCATAAATCCGCTTACTGTTTTTCTATCGCCCGCGAGGATTAACGCCGCGCTCAAGGCGCCATTAGAGCGCGTCGTTCCAGAGGACTGCGGCGATATTTACTCTGAGATTTACAGAGTTGGCCGCGCCGCCTGGAAGTTGGAACAAAAGGATGGAATTCGAGGCGGTTGATAGTGTTTGTCGGTTTCTGTGATAGAAATTTTCCTATAGTTTTACGTGGAAAATCATTGATTGGGTAATGAAGACACCAGAATACAACAAATATGTAATTATGTAGACAGAAATCTTACAGAAAAGTTACCGTAAGAGGAACAACAAATTATTCGTTTGTTGAGTGGTGCACACTGCCAGGTGAAATTAATGTTTAACACTGATTTGAAATCTAAACATCATCGATCTTGTCGCAACCATGAAGTCAGTATTAATCAGTAGATTTGAAAATATGTCTAAACACGAATATAAAATTTGAATATCAGTAATAAGACATCCGACCCGATTTGAACGATTATAAATTCACACAAGTATCGAGTAGTGATACGTAATAACGGATGATCGTGAATTGTAATATCACAACAAATTTTGTAGGGAATTTCTCCATTAATTTTTTAAATTAGTTATGAATAATAAATTAGTTTCTTAAAGGAAGGCTTCAAATAATAAAATCAATCAGTTCTACAAAAACATTATCGGAAATTCTTAAGAGTAACTAATTCTGTAACTATAATGCATAAAACACAAAAATTACTTTCGTTCGTTACTTAAGTTCGTCATGTTTGTGGGACGTCATAAAACAAACTGGACTAGTTACTGCAAATGCATCTTCAGATGGTATTTCTCAATATCCAAATAACTACCGTCAATGGCGCATTTGCATGTGCATGGATTACTCAGCAATGACACTAGATAATTTTTACAAGCTCTCTGCGCTGATGGCACCTCACCCCTTTTCCTCGCGTGATGTATTTGCACTCGTTATTGCCAGCCATGCGATAGCCCCTGGGCGCGATCCAGAGCCCTGTGACCCCGGCCCCTTCCCCTCCGCAACCCCCGCCCACAGCGACTCCCCCGTGACGCAATCCTCGTGTTCCCCACCCCTTCCCACCCAGCACTCTCGCGCGCCCCCGCCCATCTCACTAATCGCCTCTGTATCTTACCGCCCCCAGCGACTCCGTGCCGGTCCGGCGCCGCCCCCAGCGCGCACCCACCCTTGGAGATGGACAGGGGCGGCCCGGCCGCCGGTAGCGGCTCGCAAATCTCGGGCCACTTCCACTCTCGGAGGATGGAGTCGGGGGCGGTGGGCGGGGCCGCGCTCCAGCCGCCGCCTCCTCCTCCACCGCCGCGACGCTTTTGTCCTGGACTAGCTACCCTTTGCGTCCGGCGCTAATCTGGTTGGCGGTGCGACCGCCGCCCGCGCTGCACCCCTCGTAATCGAGTTTCGACCCTCGGCCGCGCCGCTTCGCCTCGATTCCCACCCCCACCCCCACCCTCTTTCCTCCGGCCGCTGGACACCCGCCGTCGGGGCGCCGCGCCGCGCCGGTCGTGCGTCGGTCGGGAGCGGCCCACGCCACGCTCCTCCCCCTCGACCACTCGTCTCCCCGTTCCGTCCTTTTGTGTCACTTCGCTCGCGGATGTGACGTCACCACGGCCAAGATGCGCCCCGCTTGCGACCCCCGCGCCCAGCGCGCATTTGTTCATCCCGACACGTGGCGCGCTCACGCGGCGTCACGCCATGCGGCGCTCGGCGTAAATAAAATTACGCTTTCCGTTCCGACTGGTGACTGGCGCCGCCGCCGTCTCGTCGCGGTCCGTAGCTTTGAATGCCAAATGTAATTTTGACATATTGCTCCCTACGATGGTTGGTTTTGAAATGGGTCTTTGACGAATGTTTTGTTTTATGGTTGTTTCAGCTACGTAGGACATGAATGCTTAAACTACCTGGATAACTCAAAACTAACTCACACAAATAGAAAAATATATTTTTTATTAAAATAAGTTATTTGTGTGAATAAGAATACTTCACGTCATTCTGAATATTCTTAAGAGTCACGTATGCACAAGTACACTTCAAAGTCGTAAGGTTAAATTGAGAACAATCGTAAGCTTTCAAAAAGTGTAAATAAAAGTTATACTACATGGCAATAAGAATATTAAGATTTTGTTACTTTCTTTTGTTGAAAACATAGATAGAGAAATTGTGTCCATCTATATCTACAGTTATTTATTGCTGATAATCCGCTTTCGACGCCTTTGCCAACATCAGTCGGGAAAAAAAATTAGTGGTGTTGTGAGCCTTGAGGCAGTGCACTGAAGGTTAGGCGACATAGATATATTTGATATTTCGAGATATTTAATCTTTATTAATTTTGCGAGTTGTTAGATGGATTAAAGAAATTAAAATATAATATTAACACAGATTTAGTAGTGAAATTTCAATAAGAAAACAGCGATATGATTACATTTAGATATTGCAAGATATCGTCAATACTTGTGTTTTCGAGCTACACATTTGAGTATTAAAAGTATTCAATTATACTTGGAGTACATTATTAATTAACAAATATCCTTTCGCTTCGTAGAAAAACTTTAATTCCAAAATCTTCTAGAAGTCCCCATTTTCCCCTTTTCGCTTTTCCTATAGTCGACCAACCGCCGAACACTTGCTTGGTGAGCGTGCATGGGAACCTTGGGGCATCCATGGATGGCGACGCCAGAACAAAGGCACCGTCTGATTGGACGAGGCGATCGCGTGAGTGCTTTGCTCCACCCTCCAAGGCCCTTCCGCCCTTCTGCCCTTCCGCCCGCCTGTCCCTCTGCCACCGCCACCCAATCCCCATTCATCACGGCGCCGCGTAAATTTTAATTTCAATAATAGCTTCGTAACGAGCGCCGGCCAAGACGCTCATTAAAATGAAAATACGGCGTCGACGCCAACATGGCGGCGGAGAACACAATGGCCGCTGAGTAAGAAATCAAACGCCCTTGCCGCTGCCCGCCTCCGCCGCGCCCCAGGTAGAGCGAGGCGGCGCGGAACGAAGGGGGCGGGGCGGGGAGGGGCGGGGCGGCCCACTAGTCGTGATTAATTCCCGCGTCGCGTCGGATAGAGCCGTCGCGTAGGACGCTGCCGCTTGCAGCAGGTATAGGTTGCCTCGCAAGGACCTGGTTGATCTAGTCGTACAAGATATTAGCAACAACCTTACGAAGACGTTGGAAACGTTGTAAAATAATAGCATGTGTACATCAGTAAATGTTCTCTGTACTATTTTCAGTGTTGCATCTCCCGAAATTTGATAGTGAAATGTTACGTGTGCGAAATATGTAAGAGAGATTAATGGTTATCATTTAATGAAACCAATGTTTGAATCGCATTTACTTAAAGTAGTTCTATTTAAATTCGACAGAGATTCTGTTTGCATGTATGACAGTTGATAATCGAAATACACAAAGTATACATGAAATTGATTAATTTAATAAGTACTAATGTATTACAAACTTATCCAGTTACATTAATTCATGAAGTTGCTGTGCATGTCTACAGCATTTAGTTCGTGATTTTCAGCTGATTAATTCCATTCCTTCCATTCCATTAATTCCACCTACACTTTTATTATTCAAAGGAAGTCATATTCCGTAAACTCTCCGTTAAAATTACGAAAATAATGAATTACATTATTTAATTATGTTATCTCACCTCGAGAAACCACTTCAATTAACATTGTATAAAATACGCTCCTGACATCTATTCTTTACTGCCGGGATTCATTATCATTTTAAAAACAAATTAGTCGGCGAGATTAATTTCTAAAATATGTAAAAAGCATATTTTATTATTAATCTTGAAGAGGTTAAACATTTTCATTACATAATTTCTAGTTTTGATATTCAATAATACAAAAGAATTTGACTTTGTCATTCTCTTATATGAAGGGTTTTTATGTGCAACAGGCTTACTTAAAGGAACCAGTTTTTTCACATATAATGGTAGGAACGGTTTAAGATATCCTTTGTACAAAATGAAAATTTGTTTCAACAAGCCCAAACCAAATTTGATGTGTTTAAATATTTAGAAGTATTTTATTAGGTCAGCAATTATCTAATTGAGAGGGCGCACTCTAAAGGATTTGCCGGCTTCTAGGATTGGGAACACGTACCAAAACTGGAAATGAATGTTTATACAGTATATTAGGAATTAATATTCTCTCATCTACCTTCGTTTCTTCAATGCCATGCACTATTGTCCCCTCAAAGTTTTGGTTAATAACTATACTATTTTCTCAGGACTGGAAAAGAAAGTCTGGATGTATTATAATTTACAGTAAAAAGTAGATGAAGCAGAAGAAACTATTTTTGGTCCATTTTTTCTTACTGTCCTCCGTTTTATTTCAGTATTGAATGGTTACGACAACGCAATAATGGGTATATTTTTATTACAATCGAATTGAAATATTTAGTTGTGTTTTCTTTCTTCTTTTCGGAGTGACTATTTGGTAAAGAATCTTTAAAACTGTATTCAGAACAACTAAGTTATGCTTTTTTCGCAAGTCATTATAAACTGAAATATGAAATAATCTAAACTGTTATTCACTGCAAATGTTAACTTTCTAAGCTTCTCAAATAAACAATAAAATTCCTTTATTGGATATATGATTGATGGTAATTTATTAGTTACTTTTTGATATTATTAGAATTAAATTTTTATTTGTATCATAGGGACTCAATTTTTGTGAATTCTTTTTGTTAAAAAACAGATATTTTCGACTGGTCGTAAAATTGCACTTCATGAAGTACAGAAAATAAAGTGTAGTACAGGTTTGGAAATTCACGCTAGTTTCCATCACATTGCAAAATACTTTACATCTTAATCAAAGAAACGTTGTTTGTAGTCTTCAAAGTGTCTGCAAACTTTTTCTTTTTATCTAAACTTCAAAATAATGTCCTAAAAAATTGACAGGGAATTCTTACACTTCAGTGAAAAACAATTCATTCAACAATTTCTTTTTGTTTAAAATACAGGCTGACGAAACAATGTTTGCAGAATGTAAGTAATTTTGGTGACTATAGAAATTTATAGAAATTATCATGTTTCTGTGGATCTCTCTTGCTGATCATTTTATTTTTCTATAACCACATTCTTTATGTGCTAGTTACTTCAATATTTTTTTTTTAAATTTTGCCCCTCGACAAAATTAGTGGTATTAGTGATTAGGTGTGCATTAGTTCGCAACAACAGAAACCTGGATATCAAAGAAAATGGTAACTGGTATCGTCGCAGAGCAGTGTTTGCTGGTCGTCAGGGAGGCCCGGTCTCGACCGGCCGCCCACGGGGCAGGGGCTGGGAGACACCCTGTGTCCGGCGGGAGCCCGTAACTCCAGCTAACGGCGACACCTGCCGGCGGGCGGCGCTGGCCACGTAAATCTGCCCCGCACCGCCGCCGCCGCTGCCCACCCCACCCCACCCCATCCCATCCCATCCCCTTGCGTCCGCTCCGCCGCCCTCCATTTCTCACTCTGCCCCCGGCGAAGCCACGCAATGGCAGGCGCGTTACGTCTTCCTCCACGGAAACATTGTAACACCTTGCAATAGCAATCGGTACTATAACAGAGAAATGAGAGGTATTGTGGGTCATAACTTTGCCAAACGGGAAAAACGGAAGGCACCTAAACAAAGCTATGCAAAATAGCTTTAATGATTGATTTACGTCAGTCTGAATGATCATGAGTGTCGTTAATGTAATAAAAGTTAGTTTTGTATCCCGGGATGTGACGCTGTTTCTCCGGATCTTGATGGTGAGATCCGGCGCTGACCATTCAGTCGCCTTGCAGGTGATTTCTCTCCCCAGGTATCTCCCCATATTAGGAACCTCGCCAGCTGAGTCAAACTCTTAGCTCTCAACATATCCTCAATAACTTACCTTCCTAACATATGTGGTAGTGTTGCGGGTGTAAGTATAAGTGTGTGTGTGTGTGTAACGGGAGAGGATAGGACAAAAAAGAGGAAGAATAGATCGCACGTGGCTCGTAGCCCTTGTTAGGATTCTGTTTCAGCATACGGTTGGCATTAATCGTAAATTTACCGAAAACAGCAGCCGGCCGCAGAATTGCCCTAGCTATATACCTCGTGTCAAAGATGCACCATCCGTCTGCTATCGAATCTTTCAACCTTCCGGTCTGTCACTGTAGAACCTGCAGAAATGCTGTCTGAGATAAACCGCCGGTAAAATAGTTTTAAAAATTCAACTCTCAATTGTCTTCTACATGGATTGAATAATTTTGATTTCAATTGTATCTATAATTGATACTTGTTTTGAATTCATTGAGTTCATAATTGACATACAATTTCAATCTTTGTTCCCGGAAGTAAGGTCATATAAAAATTGAAAAACATGTAAAATTTAAAGAAGAAACATTCATTACAAGTTTATTTGCTGGATATTTTCACTTAGTTCACAAATTTTCGTCCAAAATTTGAAAGTAGATAATAATGAGTGAATTTAAAAACGGCGAAATTATTATTGTTTTTGAAAATCGAGATTGAAAAGGTGTCTAAATCTAATTATGAAGAAGTTATTCAAAGTCAATCATTTTTGTACATCACATCTTTTTACTTTCTGGGTACGGAGTAGAGACGAAGTTGGGTAATGCTGCGCAAAAAAATGAATTTTCGTCAGAAAAACTCTTATTACACGGCCCTGGTAATGCAAAAGTGGATGAATTTAGTTGCCAAATCTAGAAAAAAATCCTATATCACGTTGTATAGCCAGAATCCATGTTTTATGGGTCCTGGATACCGAAAAATCAAATGACGGCGCATCATGTCTGTCTGTCCGTCCGTCCGTCCGTCCGTTTATCTGCCTGTGAACAATGCTAGCGGCTAAACCGTTCTGCCGATTTTCTCTAAAATTGATACTGGCTGATGTCGGGGACCCTTGTATTTGAAGCCAATATTTTATTTTTGAGGGATACTTTACATTAAACCTCTGGGACATTCCCAAAAAAGTCTCCATTTTTTATTAAATTTTGTTGTTGAATAGTATGATAGCCGTCTCAGACAGTGGTGTAGATCTCATGTTCGCTGAAAGCTCTAATTTTTCGATAATTGCCAAAATTCAATTTTTTTCGGCGTCTTCCTACATCTACAATTATAAAGATAAATATTTTCCTCTTGATTAAATCAGTTCTTTAAAGGTAGATTTTCAAAGAAGTGATCAGATTTTTTAAAAAAAATAATGCCAATATATTAATGAACGTTATTTAAAACTTGCATTAACTGATGTGAATTGGCAGATGAAGTTACAGAGGTTAATAGATTCTGGAGAAATAATATGATGTACTCATCAGCAGACTCAAATCATGCAAGGCCGTATATTAATTTTTGGATCTCAGTAACGTTTTTTCCTTGGATAATTTAATGATTCTCATTAAATATAGAAAACTCGCTACCACTTGTTTTACAGTTTGAAGAGATTTTCGTCAGCGGTGCGGCTTGAAACGAAGAATTTGAAAGAGATCTTCTGTACATTTTTCTCAGCTGCGAGGTATCCAGTGCCTGCGCCGTGGGCCGGTTGGAATCGGTGGGGACTAGAGGGGACCAGAGGGGACCAAGAGGATAGCGATGTTTCGATAGTGCTGATTTAGAAGTGCCGGTGTCTCGAGACATGTATGCTTGTACTTTTCAAAGCGTATATCAGGCGAAACAAATGTTTTTGATCACAGTGGAAATTCGTAGAGCATCGTTGTACAAGGCTCCCGCGAGGATAATGTGACTTTTCTGCCAAATTAATCGTATGTGGTTCTTTGAAATGTCAAGTAATCTCGACTATAATATTGTTTAATCATTTGTGCTTTAGTATCTTTTACAAAATATTGGAGAAAAAATAGTCTTTTGTTGAACATGATTATAAGACAGTGAAGCAAGATACGCACATAATTACAGACTTCAGATATAAGAATTAACAGCAAACTATGAATAATCCTCTCAACAAGTTTGCAGAATATTTCTTTGGAGTCTTTTAAAGCCTTTATTAACCAGGAAATATTGCGTAGTAAAAATAACAATTGAAGGAATAATGTATTTTCTGCTTCACATTTTTGTTTATGATATTATAAATGTAATAATTGTATCTAACATTTTTATGGGCATAGCGCTCGCTCATTGTCTCGCGTCCTTGCGAGCAGAATCGTTGTTCAGGCTTTATTGTAGCATGTTTTTGCAACTTTTGGCGATAAACCATTGTTTTTGTGCTAAATTATATTACTAGAGCGCTCCAAAGCGCCAATCGCTGGTTATACGAGCTTTTTTTTCTAAAAAGTAGAAAAAACGTTAGATCTTAGCTGCATATGCCCCGCCATAGGACATTATTGCAATACAGTATATTATCTTAAACTATCACGTTCCCTGTTCCTATTATACATGTTGCTCGAGGAAAACAAATACTACCTAAACTATAAAATATATACCTATACGATAAAATATCATTTTAATTTTTTATTATATTAACGTACTTTGGGTTTTATTAATGTATTTTGAGAAATTTGGAGAAATGGAAAGTTTGTAGAATTTTTGTAATATTGTCATACTCTTCACTGAGTTCGTCCTTTACAAATTCTTGATTTTCAGAAAAGAAATTCAAGTATGAGCGAAGAAAATTGGTGTTGAGAGAAAACAAATTAATCTTTATACACATATACTCGGCCTATCACTTAATTTTTACAGGAAACATTAGTTCTTTTTTCACTCGTACATCCTAAAAGCTTCACTTTCATTTGTTCTCTTATTTGTTATTTCCTTAAAATTCCTTCTTCAATTTTTTCTTCAACTTTCAACAGTTTAATTTTGAGAAATTTCTCTTTTTTGTATTAAATATAAAATATAATAAACTTTCCATTTTTAGCATACTTTTTTTGAAATCCATCAAACTTACTTGTATATTAAAAAACAAGATTTTTTTCATAAACTAAATGAGAATTTGTAACTTTGTTTTTCTTCAGACGCAAGAGGGATGAAGAAAAGTGTCAAGTATTCTTAAAATATAATTGAAGAATATTTCGAATTATTTGTGCAAGTGCCTATGCAGATTCCGGCAAGCAATCTGCTTTCAAGTTTTTTTAAAAGGTTGTGAAAGTACTTTCGAGACTCTTGGTGTACCACTCCTGAAAAGAGCTATTTTTTTTGTTACAATCAGTGAACTTTTTTTATTATTTTAATATCTTCATATACCTACATTTTAAATGAATTTTTATTTCTTTATATTTTAACCCTACTGTACTCATCAGATCTATATGACCCGAAAAGAAATTTGTTTTGATCTCGGAGGAATGCTTGACTACTGAGCATTCTGATACTGAAATTCAAAGTTTAATGCTGAACACAGTAAGCAGAATACACAGTAAGCATTGTTGTATATTCAATTCTCAAGATGAAATAATTTAAACTTCAATCCGAATGTAAACAGAATTATGTGATGTGTCAAGGAAAACATTTATGACAAGTCTAATCTTTAATAATTATTCGTATTATGATTTTTCGGATGGCTTTTCGTATCAATATAAAACACTAAGTGTCTTTGCTTTTGTCGTACGTTTTTTACTTGCAGTATCATCAAAACATTTATAAATCGACCGCATTTTGAACTCCAATCAAACACAGAGCGATCCCCAGTGACGTTGCACTGGGAGGTAGCCGGGACAGATTCCAGTCTGCGCACCGCTTAATGTCCCGCAGATCGTTCTGTGCACCTCGCGCAAGCCATTTGCTAGTTTACGACGCCCTTTCGCGCCTAAGAATGGGATTTCGCTTTCCGTTGCGCGGGCGAAGGGCTTTTTAAGTGGGCGAGTCCCCGCAAGGCCGAGGTATCTACGCAGGAGATCAAGTCAGTGTTAATTTGTAGAAATAGTTGTCCCTTGATTGCAAAAAAAATCATACTGTAAGGCACAATACATTTTTTTGGTAACTCGGAAAAAATAAACAATTTCCAACAATTTTTAATAATAATACATAAGTATCATAACTGGTGATTAAAATTAAAAGTTAAGTTATTGGAAAAAATATATACTATACGTTGTAATAATCCTGACAATGATGTTATTGAATCTCAAACATAAATTTGAATACTCAAGGGGAAGAAAACGTTCAAATATACATTTATAAATCACTTTTAATATGTGTTTATTTATGTGATTTATATATTTATAAATCACATAAATAAACTTTCATGCAAGTAACAACTAATGCAAAAGACAATAGAACTTAATGACGTTTGCTAAATAGCGTTTGATCCAATGAATGGAAATATACAATATTTAATCAATAAGAAAATATAATTAATATTGATTAAATATTTTGTATTTCTGCGAGTGTCACAAGAAAAATGGGGAAATGAAGTAAGAATAATTATTCTCATTAAACTACAGCATTATAAAATTTTAGGATTATCTATACAAACAAATAATCCTATTGACCAGTTACATATTGAAAAACATATTATGGTATAATTAAATAGACGACGCATGGCTCTTGCACTGCTCAATGTATATAAAATTAGAAAACCGGAAACTTCGAATGATATTTTTTGATGGCGTTATAAAAGGAATTAAAGCAAAACGCGGGGTGCATGAACGTCCCCGAGGCCGTAAACAAGCGAAGAAGCCCCGCTTCGCGCCAATCGGGCCGGCCATGATCCGTTATAAAAGCGGCGCTCCGGAGGCGGCGCGCGCGGGCCATCTGGCGGCCTCGCCATTCGAGACCCATCCGAAACTCGATCGGCGCGAGGGAGGGGCCGCGCCTCGGACAAGGCGGCGGCCGCCGGGCGTTCGTTTATTTCGCCACCTAGTCGGCAGCGGAGGCGGAGCGGGCGCGGGGGGCCGGGCGTCGGCCGCGCGGCGGGCGTGCGAATGGGCGGGCGAGGGGCGCCCCGACGGAATGGAAGAGGCAGTCGGGAAGGCAGGCGCTCCGCGGGCTCCCGCGGGTCAGCCCCCGGGCGGCGGCGGCGGAGGCGGGCAGAGCCGAGGCCAGCGGGCGTGAAATGGCTCCGAGCGTCGCGCTCGCCGCGCGGGAAGGAGGGGGCGATATTTATGTCTTAATCCGCCAAGAGAGGCGTGAAAATCCAACACAACACCATATAACCCCTCCCGGCCCCGCCGCGCCCCCGCGCGGGCCCTCGCCTACACCGCGCGCCGCCGCCGCCGCCCGCCTCCCCCGCTTCACTTCGCTCGCTCGCCGACGCTCTCGGCGATTGCAATCACGAAACCGCCCGCCGAGCGAAAACAGAAAAAAAGACGACGCCTCGCCCTCGGAGCCGGGGTCATAAATAAAAGGTAAAACAAAGGGATGACCCGACGCGAGGGTTGAGATAGCGGTAAAGGGTTGAAGGGATGGAGGGCTCAAGAGCTTTAAGATAACAAGGGAATTTGAGAATTGCATAATAACCATATTTCACGGTTTAATTACACGACGTGGCCCCGCGCCGGGGTGCGGAATACAAACAACCCCCCGTCGCCGCCCTCTCCCTGCAGCGCTGCAGTCGCCGCCGCCCTTATCAAGCGCCCGCCCTCCCCGCGGGGGGGGGAGGGGCGTTTTTATAAGGGCTGGGAGCCCTTGCGGAACGGCACCGTAACGACCGCGGTTCGCATCCCGCCTCGTCCCCGGTCGATTTATCGCCCCGGCGAGGACGCGACCTCCCCCCCGCGCTCTTTGGTGCGTAAACCGAAGTTACGCACCCGGGGCGCCTGCGACGCTCCGCCAAGAAGCACAAGAGACCAGAAAGCCTTCGGTCTATGCGGCGGGTACGTGTTCTTTCAAGGTCGGCGCTTCTCTGTATTCCTTCGTGTGAGCCCCCTTTGTACCATATGCCATTGTGCGAGGCCAATTCCTCGTTCAGTCAACGCGGAGATTGCTGAGAAACTTCAAATATAAGTTTAACAAAATAAATAACGAGTACAAGTACTTGTCGAGAAATGTCCCTGAGGTAGTACTGCGTAGAATTTCATGAAAGCAAGACATCAATGAATGTCAATAATTATCTAATCTCTCTGGTCCAGGTGTAAGACTCTTTTGTACCACAGACACCATTTACCGAAATACAGAGTGAAATCAATTGACATTATTTCAATATAATTAGTGATGTTAATTGAGGAATGTTTACAAGAATAAGCAAAAGTTGATTCAATTAAGCTCTACCTGTAATATTCCAATTTCACTGGCATATGGCAACTGTATAAAAAAATCAATATACAACCAATGAAAAGGTATATTCTGTTACATTTGTACTTTCTAAAATACGCACTATAACTAGATATGAAAAGTTTGACTTTAAACGATTACCTTTTTATATCATACATCTTTAATTTGGGCGGAAAAAGTACACATTTTATTTTATGTTTAGCTGTTATTGCTTTAGAAAAAGAAAACTGAAACACAAAATACCATCCGGTTCACTGATAATTTTGGACTCTCAATTACATTTTTCAAATTTACATATTTCTTATACGAAGGAGCATGTGTAACATATACACTTCTGAAATTTAATACCATGTAAATTATGCTAATTTTCGTAACCAATTATTTGGGTAAAACAGAATTGATCTCGAGAGAGAAATAACCGCATTAACAAGGGATGATTTTATCACGATCTCATCTCCTCTGTAATAAGAAATAAAATTTTTCTCCACGAATCTACCGGAAAGTCGAGGAACGTTCCGCGGGGTCGTCTCATATCTGCAAGTAAAGCACTTCTCGGAAGACGTTTGCAAGAATTAGCCACACGTCGTAGGCGGCGCCGTCCTCGCGGGGGTTGCGCGGAAAGAAAAAGTTGCCAGCGCTGCAGCGCTGCCCCCCTCGCACGCACCGCCAGAGGACGGCTCCGTGCCTCTGATGGAGATGGAAACATAAGCAGTGGTAAAGGAAGTGGTCTGGACCTAGGGGGTACGTCAAGGCAATCTTGGAATGGAAACGCGATGGCGGTAAGCACAATGGAGAACAGAGAAATGGAGAATTATATAGCTGGAAGATTGTTAGTGATTCCAGGCGCGTCAACGGATAGTACAATTAGTCCCGTAAGTGTAGTGCACCTTTTTCCACGGGAGTTGGTGGTGGTCTCCCCCTCTGGAAGACGAGATCCTGCGCTGACCTACCGTCTGTTAATGGGGTTTTCCCCAACCAAGTATCTCCTACTAGGGAAGAACCGGAGTGGTACAAACACTAAGCTCCCAAGCAGTCTCTCAGCATGTGTGTTAGTGTAAGTGTGTGTAAGTGATGACGATTGGACAAGGATGAGGATGGAAAGATCGCTCGTGGTCCGTGGTCCGTTTGTTAGGGTACTGCTCCGGCATTCTCCTGGTATTGATCGGGTAAAACACGGAAAACTACCGATCAGAGCAGCCGGACGCTAGATTTCTCCTCCAGACAGCGACTGAATTCGACCTAGCTCACAAGTGAGTGTCGAAACTCCAGCCACCGTCGGACTTGAAACCTAGGACCACCTGGTCAGAGGCACTGCATTGAAGTCAGATGATACCCTGCGCCACTCTTCCTGGTGAAGAATTATGAAGGTAGATGCTTAATAAGAGTCAATATGACAATTGAGACATTGGTCAAACCAACGGCAGCTCAGTGAATGGGGGCGAACTGAGAACAGAGACGTGCATTGGTGGAGGAACTGCAGAGCGTGGATGGAGGGTGGATGGAGGGTGGATGGAGGGTGGATGGAGGGGGGATGGAGGGGGGATGGAGGGAGAAATCGTGTAGACGAAGAGGTGGCTGATGCGGCAACTTCGTCTTAAGACCCTACGGAGGCCGCACCCTCGGGGCTCACATAATTACCGGCGGCTGAAGGGCGAAGGGTGCGACCTCTGCTCGTCTTCCGCCGGGACAAGGGAGCGCGCCCTTCCTCTGCCCCATGGAGGTCCATGCACTAAGGCCAGCGTTCACGAAAGTCCCATAGTCGCCGGGCGAAGTGCGGGTTAAACGTCGGTGACAACTAGCAATAGTAATTTGCGGGAGTACTTGCATAGCGGTGGTTGTGTTTTGAAGAGAAGTCACAACGCCCTAGTTGGAGTTGGGGGACTAGGATTGTAAAGCGCAGTGAAGGTTAGGTATTTTTTCAATGTAAGTACAGTGCATCTCTAGATTTATAAATAAATCATACTTCTTGTACACCCGAAACAGTAATGATTGGATATAGAATAATTTCTAGTATTGAAATGTTAGAAGTTAGATTGAAATTATCTCGACGATTATTGCGGCATATTAATAAATATCTTAAAAATGGTTGCAAAACCAGGAAACTTCGGTGTAAATCAGACTGCTGCAACTTCAAAGGAAACGTAGGAGTCTGTTTATTTTGCGTTTAATTACCCAATTAACACTTTTTCACACGTAATTGCATAGAAATTCAAGTGCCATGAATGTATTGTGATATGCTTGTGCACTCATCTCTTTAAGAATATAATAGTAAGAAAAGCGATAGGAAGTTTCGTACCAATTATTGTGCCCTAAAAAGTTAACAAATTAAAGAATTGTTGATTATAAAATACGTGTTTTATCCAATATACTATTTCCCACCGTCAGGAAATTCTGATATTTCGTAAAGACAAAGCATTTTAATAAGAATTCTGCTGCCCATTAGCATACTTAACGAGTTCTTTTCTAGCAGCCCCATTACCGCCCACGACGGAATCCCGCATGTTTTATCTCGTTATAAGGCTACGAGGATATACGCGGGTATTACCTTAATCCTCTGAAGAAGAAAAAAAAAGAAGAGAAGTGTAAGGGACGGGGCCCATTTTTACAGCGACCCAAAGTCATAATTACCAACTTCTTACAAAAATCCGCATCATCCCCGATAGTGGGGACTCGATCCGTCAGGACGCCCCCGCAGCCCGCCTCGCCC
>BOPP01000005.1:12663868-12688435 GCA_017312745.1 Gryllus bimaculatus | reverse complement strand
CAAACATTGTAATTATGTCATCAACAACATGAAATTGTCAGAAATATTTAACAGTTTGTCATCTTTTTTATTAATTGTGTTGGTTTTTGAACTTTAATAAACAGACACTAAATGATATTTTTGTTTTAAAAGAATAATGAAAAAAAAGAAAAAAATTAATATCTGTTTATGAACGGTCAGAAAACCGAATGCCCAATGTTAGGGGAAAAAAAAGAATATTGCGCGTAACAACGAATATAGTATCAATTATATCTTCATTTTCTTTTCCTTTCGATAGGCATGTAGAGTGCCTCGATTTTGTTGACATTCATTCCAAATTGTCCAAATACAATGAAGAGATGTTTAAAGAAAATTGCATTATAAAAACTTCCTCTTTTCTAAAGAGTATTTTCATTAAACACTTGTGTTTTAAATTTAGTTGTTCTAAGCACGATGAGTCCTAAACTACTCTTAAACGTAGTTACTAGAAGAATACGCCTTTACCACTCACGGCACAACTATTTCATGAAGCCATTCCCCAGTATCGAATCACTACGCTTACAAAACTACCGAATTCTTGGCCAAATGTGCCTACATAAATGTTTCTTTAAAAGCTCTAAAAGCATATTAAAAAACCAATGATTTTAATTTCAACAATTTGAAATAAATATTTTGAAAGCACATTCTCACAATTTCTCCTAGTCCATTGCACTAAACAACTGCTGAGACACTAAGCAGTATATAGATTTTCTTGAAATAACAAGCATTGCTCTCAAAAATATTATTATGATAGGTAAAATACAATTCATGCATTAAGGAATTATTTCCACGGTCAAAAATACTTATCTAAGTCAGATATTGTATCATTACAAATAATCGTCTCTTGTCAATAAAGTATATATTAAGGTAAAATACTTTCTACTACTTTCAGAACATCATGAAATGCCAGGAGGGTTATAGTCAGCAATTAAAAGCTGCTTTCATAGAACTACATAATTACATTCAATGTAATATACGCATTTTATTTGACAGAGCTCGAGAACTCTATGCCCACTTTAACTAGAATGAGTTTTTAGGTAAAATTCTGTCTGTACACTACAAGAAATCTTCCATAAAGTTTATATATCACTCTGTTATTTCTTACCAAATGTACAATACGTAGGTCCCACAACTGAAGATTGAGCGCCACATAAACAGTAATATTTCAATTTTTCCGCAAAGAAAATATGGCGTAATCTATATATACCAGAAACGCACACATTCCATATACCTAGAGAAATTAAACAAATCTACATTATACCTTTCTTCCAGATATATTTAGCAAATAATGTCTTTTCTATGTTATAAATGTTGTAATAATATTATAATGACAATTTCAGTGGACTAGAGCTTAAGTAGTATACTTAAGACAAAGTGTCCGCAACAAAATGCAAGATTTGCCTCATAGAGTGGTGCAAAAACAATTTTATAAATATTGTGGCTTCACCATAGCATTGCATAGTCTCTCGATTTTTCCTTCCTACCATGTGATAGTTGGTGCCTCGCAGGACTTTACGCGAGGCGCCTTCGGTCTCTCGGCCGTTTCCTACGCGCGCGTTTTTTGCCCTCCTCTCCACTCCCTCCCCAATCCCATCCCTTGCCTCCCCTGCCTACTCCGCTCCGCGCCCGTCTCGTGTAATTTGTAATGGCCGCGCGGCGGGGGCGCAGATGGGCGGGCGAGACGCGCGGCTCCGCCCCCCCCTCCCACCGACCTCGCCGCCCTCTTCCGCTCTGTCTGCGCCGCACGCACCCGCCCTGCACCCGGCAGGGTCGCACGCTGCCCGAGACCCCATCCATCCAGACTGGCGACAGTGACCGTAACAACCCCGCAACACGCAATTACCGCCCCCGACGACCCTCCGCCACCCCGCCGCACGGCGTTAGAGCACTCGGTCTCTGCGGATGGCCAAGGAACTAGGCCCGAGTTTCCTCACGTTCGGGCGAGAATTAAATACGCAAGCTATGGCTGGAATGCCACTAAACGAAAGCATTTATAGTATTTATGCCAATTAAAAAATGGAATGTTTTAATACATATTTAACGCTTGAAGGAAGGATTTGTTTCTTTTCAACTAAAAAAGTAAACAAACTCAGAAACCTGTATTTGAAACTGCATTCGCTCAAAACAAAAGATGCGCTTGATGAAACGATGAGTTTATATTTGCCGCTTACTACGTTTTTATATTTCTGTAATCGTTACGAAAAGTTTGACATAAATTCAGTTTCTCGAAGTTGACATAAAATTCAGAACAACCGTTCTTGCATGTGTCCCAACAACAAAATACCTATGGCAATTTTTTGCCTAACGACTTGACTCATTTCTACAACTATTTAAGGTCTAAACTGTGGGTTAGTAAACATTTCAAAATTCAGTTTGTGTTATCATCGCCGAGTCTTTCCAGATTATTACAGTTACAAGACAATAAGCAAAAACGCATACACTATTCAAGTTGTATAAAAATTACTCTTGTGCAAATGATATTACATAAAGACTGCCAAATGTACTCATGATTTAAAAATGTTTATTTTAATTAAATTTTAAATTGTAGAAACTTTAAAATTACATTATTTTTGAATCAATTTCGTTTTAATAAAAATGTGTCAATTGTTTCAAAAGATGTTACATAATAGATTATTTAGATTTCAAAAATGAGTTTCAACGGAAATAGCAAAAGAAAAGAAGGGAGAAAAAATTGTAAAGCCATCAATAAAGAAAGCCATAGAAATATCAAGGAGCCTTCTAGAAAATTGTCTAGTTATTGAAATATTTTATTGTATAATACAGCCAGACTGCAAAATCCCAAGAAGCACACAGGGAACGCGCAGTCTAAAGCCGCATATTCTACATGTATTTCGATACAATAAAATCGTTGCAAATAGTGATTGTCATTCAACGGGAAAAAAATGAGATTCAGAATTCGAAATTTTGCATAATGAAAAAGTAACCAGGAGTCCCTATCCACTTGCGTAATTTAAAATCATGATTACGATGTCACAAAATAATAATCAAACAACCCAAAAGATTGTTGGAGTACTCCATCTGTGACCTTTCGTTCTAAAATCACAGTCGAAATAGTCTTTAAACGATCGCTATGTTTAGATCTTTATAACGTAAATATGAAATAAACTATTGCCCACTATCTTGTCATATAATTTCGTATGCTTGTAAACATTCTCCCATCGACGTATTTCATGGTTGATGTCTCTGGACCACTGCAAACAGCTATGGTCATGGTCCCGTTAGTATAGTGAATTTTTTCGCGGTGTTTGCGTGTTTACTCTCCGCTAAATAGTGAGGTCCGTCTCCACATACACTTTGGCTTCGTGGATTTCTCTCGTGTATGTATCTTCCTCTAGCGAGGCAGCTAAGACAAAACAAATCTAAGTTCTTGACTGGGTCGTCCACATAAACAGTGCTGAGTGTAAGAGAATTAGAGAGAGAGAGGGAGCCGCTAAGAAAGAGAAATGGAAAAACCACGGGAACAAAACTACAAGTCAGACTAGCTAGCCGCTAGAGTTCTTCCTCAGGACAGCGCTGAATTTGTCTCAGATTTAGCTACTGATCAAAATCCCGCCAACAGGCGGGCTTATGGACCTCCCGATGAGAGTTCGCCAGTGCAAGAAAGTGGAATGTTGGGCTTTGAAACGAAAGCAGCTGTTAATTTATTTGGTAGAATGAAACATTTCTATGATGTAAGTTTCATTTATAACATTGAAGATTCGCTAGGCAAAAACTTAATCACAAAATGTTAAGTAATATGATTTATGGGCATTACTGATTCAACAATGGCCAAGTCACACCCATAGATATGAATTCCATATGCATATATAAAATTCATATTAATTTTGTGAACTCTTTTAACAAAGAACTCTCATTTGGTCAATAGTGTCCCAGGAATCATTGATCCTGTAGCAAAATACGTCACTATAAAGCAAGGAAAAGCTCTTTACAAATTTTACCAAAAAATTTAATAAGACTAAACAAAAATGTTTTTATAGAATAGAAAACCCTTATATTAGAGAATTATAATCTGATTTTACCATTACATTATGTATGATTCTATTAAATGTGATTTTTTGGCTGTATTATATATGTGATTTCTGAGAGATAAAACCACATCCAGAGTACATCCAGTTCCCATACTTTTTTAAAATCTTGAATTTAATATGATTCACAATTACTCTTTTACAATGTAGTTACGGAATTTGAGATTTTCATAACGAAGATTTCATTCATCACTTCCTGAAAATATATCCAGAAAACTGTCTTATTATTCCACTATCGTTCAACCGCACAGCAAACTGGCGTAGAAAAGACACAAGCTGGCCATTCCCAGCTTTTCTTTGGCACAAGAGACGCCAGTAAGCAGTGGCAAAAAAAACAGCCCTTCTGTTCTCCGTCCTCCGCGGAGGTCCCCCACCCAGAGGCCAAGCGGAAAGAGGGCCGCCGGACGGCGGGGGGAGGGGCGTGCGGCCGCGTTCGCGCCGCTTCAGTGTGAGGAATAGCCCCGGACTCGCGACGTCTCTATCTGTGCTGACTTATGCGCCGCCCTCCCAGCCCTTGTTGCCCCCCCGCCCGCCCCACACTCCCAAGACGCCACCCCTGCCCCCGACCCCTGCCCCCGCGAGCTCCCTTGGATTCCTATCAACGGTGCTGCCAACCTCTCGCTGCTACTCACGAAAGAACTGTTAGAGACTGCGGAACGTATGCATTCTCCAAAATAAATTGAACATAAAGTTGTTTTAACTACTGTTTTACAGAAAAAATTTAATTTCACATAAAAAATTATTATACACGATAGTTACAAAACTACCTCTCCATTATATTACCTAAGACTACGTTCTCATATATTTAAATTTACAAGTGTTTTTCTTCAACTTTTGAACCGGCCCAGTGCTAATTTGCACTCTTTAATATGACGTGGAGTTTCATTTCGGCGGTATTATTTTTTCCAAAATTACACAAAATGTATTTTTTTAAGATTTTCGCGCCGTTAATTTCCATTTTAAACAATTTATAAATAATATTGTATTTGTGAGTTGAAGTGCCTTTAAATGAATTCTAAGAAGATTTTCAAAAACCTAAAAATTTCTGCCTATAAAAAACGCTTTCAAATTTACAATTTGAGTAGGTTTAAAACGCCATTTTTCTTCAAAATGCCCCAAACTTTTCAAAGAATATTGCTATTTAGAACGAGGATTTCACGGCCTCTTTAATAATTCTAAATTAGTATTCTCTGTTCTTCTATTAGAAACTAAGTGTTTCTTATATTACGCATATGTACATAGAACAATTTTGAGTGTTTTAATGGTTGTCTCTTATATTTATTGATTGTGACGTCATGATACTCACAGCCGGACCACAGACAAGAAGCTTTCGTTAACAAATATATTATTAAACAAGAAACCCAAACAAATATATACACTTATTAATCACTTTTAAACCCCTAGCTCTGATAGACCTACTATCCCCTTGATCGCGGGAGCGCATTCAAACCCGATTGAAGATGGTTTTGATGTGGCATTCGCCACTCCTACTTTTGAATGCGCGCCACAAAGCCAGCTTCCGTGACGGATGGTCACGCTGGGACACAAAGTCGTTCTTGCGCACCAACGGCTAGGTTTAGCCTCATCCAGGAGCGATTCTTATCCGATTGAGAATCTGCGCGTGAATCGTGCACTTCAACCACTCTTCACCCTCGCAGCACGCACACAGCATCGCTCCCGTGACCGCTCACCCAAGGACTAAAAGTCCGCAGCTTCGTCAATTAATACTCCGCCTTCGCGAGCCTGGCTCGCATAGGCACCGTCTTGGCGCCAGTTTTTCAACACGCACGAGGTTCTCCACCGTCTCCAAACCTGCCTACTGGCCTCCGTACACTCTGCTTATATAGGCGAGGCCCACGTGCCTCCTAGTCACCGCCACCCCCCGCTTGTAGCTAACAGTGAAAGCTTCTATAGCCGAAGACACCCAAAGCCCTTGTGTCTCCCGTCTCCGCGTTCTTCCCTTTACGGAAAAACCCCTACTTCCTGTGCGAGATAATCGCCAACCAAGCGTCCCCCAAATAGATGCCATGAGGCAACGCTGGCTAATACGTATACAGTAGTGTTCAATCACTAGAAAAAAATGAATTTTAATTAGGGAAACCAACCACGTTTTTCACCCCGCATGAAGCGACCAGACATTAACCTCTTCACGGATTCCATGTAGTTACCATAAAATAAATAATAATAATAATAATATAATAATAATATAATTAGGAAATCAAAAGATTTAAGAAAAAATTTAAAAAATTACTTTGGGTGGCGATAGATGGCGTTGACAGATTATGTGGCAAGTTTTCGTGTAGAGCTGCCGAAGAGCAAAGGAATAGAAAACTAATACGAGAAAGTCTGTTGCCATTCGTGCACCACTAGTTCTTGCGTTACTTTCCCGTATATCTGTAATGTGCGTTATAATATTAATTTACACATCGCTTTTATTCATTACATTAATTACAAATTAAATGGCCACAATTAATTACCATTTTTTAAAAATGCAAAGTTTCAAGCTCGCATAAATGACGATATTCAAAATTTCGTGTTTACTTGCATGGATAATTCTTCATAGTCATAATACATCAGTCGCAAAATTTTGTCTTAAGAATCATTCAATATAAAAGGTAACTCTTTGGAAGATAAGGTTTTCACGCGCGTTTCTCCATTAAGTCCGTATGAGTTGTAGGCGTCGTAAGAAGTCATAAAAAATACGGTGATTTTTTCCGGAAGCTTACTGCTGTGTAATTTATTTTTTACAGAGGTTTCGAACTATAATTACCCAAAATATTCAGATAATAATAGGGATTAACACACCGAGTATCTTTCTTTTGAGTCCCTCAGCGCATTCCCTGGCAAGCGGTAGTTTATTTCATTTTTGGAAAGTTCAATCTGCGCACGCCGCCCACCCACACTTGCTTTGCGCAGAAAGGGATACTTAGAATTCTAAAGCTAAAGCTAATCTTACAACTAATAGCTTAGCATGTCTAATTACCTCTTTTACAGAATGCCTTGGCCGTTCCTTAGTCTAGAAAAATTATATAACTTATAAATTACGTCTCTCTCCGAGTCGACCACAGCTCTACAAAGTGATGGAAGGTATGCTATTATATAGGTTGTGATAATATACAGTTCGGCCCCGAAACGATTTAAAAAAACAACATGTTCAACCGAAATCTGTTGCATGTAAGGACAGAACGTTGCAATCACTACTTATTCCCAATTATGGCGTAACAGTTTTGGTATATTTTTCCAATCTAAATGACTCACTTACATACAGAATGTATAGCTTCTCAATACTCTTGTGTTATATCTTCTAGCCAAACAGGAATACAATGCTACATTACGTACAATGTACAGTTTTATAGAATACAATGTTATACTGAAAAACCATCAATGTTCCTCCTTGTCGCACCAAAAAAAATCAATTAATTTCCACTCACGAACAAATACAACACAAGAGATTTTCGCTTATATAAAACATAATAAAGGGAAAATGGAATCCAAAACGGTCCTCACACCCCACGGTAGCAACCGCCAGAACAAAATAAAGAATTTCCCGCCCCCACAAAGACCGCGCGAATTTTTCCCGCCTGCACGCCTTGCCGGCTCCTCGGTCACCGCCGCCGCCCGCCTCTGATCTGGCATATGCCATACGTGCGCCGCGCCGACAGCACGCGTGTAATCGACGCCCCCCCCCATAGGCTCAGGGGCGCGGCGGAGCACCGGAGGCGCGTCGCCTCGCGTCGCGTCGTCGCGCGCCCCCACGCCACCTCTCTCGAGCGCGAACCGGTCGAGCGATAGGCGCGATAAACTGCCGAGAAGTCGCTTCCAAAAAAGCGAAAACTGTTCTGCCGGCGAGCCTCGCCCCCGCATATTCGTATCGCGACATCCAAGGGCGGCAGCGGCAGCGGCGGAGTCGGACTTTGCTAGTTATTTAAGGGCGACTTGACTTCCGCGTTCTTGGTTCTCGGGTGGAATGAAAAGGCGACATTGCCTTTCATATCCTAAGTCCTGTGTTGTTAGCGTTTCTACGGCACCTACGCACACTCATTTACGTACGAGTACTACGCTTTGTTTCAAGGTCTAGTTTCATGTTCCTAAACATCAGTTCCGAGTTTCAAGTTTTTGACTGATGGTATTATTTTTCCTTTGTTTAATATGATGAATACATTTTGTAAAGAAATATTTTTGAACTGGTAGTTTAGCTTCGTCTTAAGCAACAGGGCTTCTATCTCTCAAATTATAATGTAATATTTTATATTTTGCGTTATATTTCATTGAAAAAATCAACTATGACTTATTCTGGTTTAATCTCTTGGATTTATCTTATAAAAATATCTACTTAATGTTTTCAGGACTTATAAAATATCTCATCAGTTGCGTCACTTCAACTTCAAGATTCGTCATTTCAATTTTAAGAAATTATTAAATTTATATAAACTCATATCAAACAATTTATTTCTGTTGTGTGTCAGTATTTTGAAGTGCTTCAATGAGACATGGCTTAACCTCAATAATAGTCTTGCATACACCAGTGTGTGCAGACTTATCCGCCCACCCAAAAAACAGCATTGTATCGTTGGATGGGGAATAAGTATATGAAATATTCGCATGAATTTTTTCCATGGACGAGTTATTAATACGTAAATAACTTAGCTTGCCTTAATCGCTCTTAAAAATGTTTTCTTTAATTTTTTTCCTTTATGTAATCAAGGGACGACAAAAACGAGCAGTCCCGATTGTTATTCGAAATTTCCAAAATAAAAAATTGCGTATTTGGAAATATTAGTGTTGAACAGTTACAGCTTTTTAATGTCGGCTTAGAGTTCGAATTTTAGTCTCTAACACTTTGCATGTTTATGATGTAGGCATAATAGAGCAGTGCTCTAGAAAAATGTGAACAGTATGTACTGTTTAACCACCTGGTTTTTTTCTTTCTGTTTTGCTACTTATGTGATTGACTGAAATTTATATACGTTAACTTGCATTCAATTGATATTCCTATATCAAATTTGCTTCTTAATATTTTCTAATTTTATTGAATATGTTCAAGAGTAGCCTTGCTTCATAACCAGTTATTGATAATTAAAATTAAATCGTTATTGAAATGTATATAATTATTTCATATATAAATTATGTAATTCCATGCATTGATACGTTTCAAATAAATTCACTTCCTATAATTAAGTATTCATTATACATTACGTGCACAGGATTATTTCTCATGCCAAGTCAAAACCCACTTGCACCACTCTGTAGGAATATGTATGGATCTCTCATCTCTGGCAAATTAAGAAAGTATTCCTGAAATATTATTTTTTGAAGAACAGTAATGAAGAAGTCATTTAATTTATTCAGAAAGAGGAAAAACTTTTTAAAGAATTAATGCTACAGAACACAAGTTTATTATACAATATCTCTCAAGTTCTGCTTTTACTAGTATTAAAATTGTCGTAAACATAAGGAGATGAACAGAAGAAATCCTTTACTATATTTTTTCATGGGTTAAAAAATGAGTTTTACTGTGCGTCTCAGTGCAATCGTTTATCGTATCTCTTTATATATCTTCAGTCTTTATAAATGATACTATAAGTAAAGATAATTTACAGTATTGACAAGTTGCACTTTTAACTTTAAAAGCTTGAAGAATTTGTGAAAAACAACGCAGCTGTATTTCATGCCAAATGCCAGCCTCGCAATACTCTGCGCATTCTGGAAATCTATGTGTATTATATTACTCGCAAGCAATCATTCTAGGGAATTTTGAGCGATAGGCTTCAAAGAAACTTACCTCACACCACCCTTAATTACTGAAGAGTCTTCTAGAATTATTCAGTACATTTTTAGTTCGCTCTCTCCGGTGCTTTATTGCATTGAAATTGCAATTTCAAACACCGCAAAGAGAAGGTTGTACTTGACCCGATCTTAGTATTCTCACATGGAAATCTATGTAGCGTTCTGAAGAGTTAAAAGCTTTTAAAATATTTTTTGGACTATCACGGAAAAGCAAACAAAAAGTTCAAGAATTTACAATTACTTCCAAATGTTGTTTTTTGAAAGATGTGGTGTGAATTGTTGCCAAAAGTAGGCTTATAATCTAGTAAAACCTTTTTTGAAATTGTTTTCAAATATCAATTGCATTGTGTTTGCCTGAAACGCTCAGCAAGATATTCTCCAAAACGGATATTACTCTATCTATTTTAACGATTCGAGCTCTTGGATATTTATTTTGGTGCACCATCCATATCATATATAAATTCATTTTAAAATTATAATTTCACGCTTTTTGCAGGTAGCGGCCTATATGGATATTGACATGAGTCGTTAATGGTGGTCAATCATATTTCTTGTCATGTTTCACTCAAGGCAGAATACAGGAATACACACGGCTACTAGATTAGAAAACCGAACGATTGCAATGTTTGATGTCTGGAGACTGCCCCGACATTGAGAACAAGCACGAATATGGAAACAGTCCGAAATGAATTGAACTTATTTTTTTTTAATTCTACTTTCAGTTTCTACAAGTACCATTTTTACAATTTCAGGGCTTCGAATAAAAATATAATATATAAATAAAAATTGAAATTATTTTGTTGATATTGGGAAGTTGAAACATAGAGAATCACTTGTGAGCGCCCACGTTGCGTTGCATGTTAGAGAAAGCAATACCCTTGATTTTGTTGAAAGTTGATTCATTTGGGATGTTTTGATGCATTGGAGTTACATTGTGTTATTGATGATGTAGATATCCACATTATGAGGTTAGGGCAATATTTGATCAGACATTGCTACCTAAAACTCAATCTTCGTTGGCCGAAAAAATAATATGGTTCATTTTAAAGTTTTGAGATCCAATACATGAATTATAAATCATTGTCACTATGTATTTAAAGAACGTTTCACAGTACTAGATAATCATAATGATAGTAAATACTTACAATACGATTACTATTCAACTTATTAACTTTCTTGAGAGACGTCGTAAATTTGAGCCAAAGCGTTTTTGGGCAAGAGATTGAAATAAAATGCTTAAATCACAGTTGTGTTATTTGAGTGGAAACATTTGAAAAAACAAGACGTAAATGTCGTAATTGGTATAGTCTTAATTGAAGTCTGTACTGTCAAAATTGAGAGGACTAAAATATTTGGCGATAAGAATACTAAATGAAAATATGTGGTTCATGAATGTATGGGAATGAACGTGAATGAAGACATTATATGTTTTAAAATTGAAAATGACATACACCCCCACAGCTACTATTTAGAATGTGAATTTAGGTAGATGATTCGTTATCTTGCGTTAACTGAATATGTGTAAGTTAATTTCTGCGGATAGTATAAATGTTATTATATTTTAAAAATTGAAGTGTTCTTAATTTATGTTTTCAGTAAGTTGCTTTATTCATATCTATTTGTACATTATAGAATTATAAGCACTGAAACTGAATATTTTTACTTTCCCCTCCATTAAGTAGATTTATTATATTTAATTATTGAAAAAAATCTCAATTATCTGCAACAGCATTTGGGAAAACTAATACACGTTGCTTAGATGTTAAGAAAACTCTACAAATTTTTATTAAAAAAAGCCTTAACAGCACGAAAATTCTCAACCATTGCTAATAACGAAAGATTTAACACTGAGATCCAGAGAAGCGAAAGATCTTCGATAAACTCAGGCAGGCACCACACACACACACACACCACGCACGCACGCACAACCCACGCACACCCGCACACCAACGCACACACCGCACACCCAACGCACGCACGCACGCACGCGCACACAGCGCACCACACGCGCAACACGCCGCACACACGCGCACAGCACGCGCCACACACGCGCACACACGCGCACACACGCCGCTAACACACCGCGCAACACACGCCGCACCACGCTCGCAACCGCGCGCACACGGCGCGCAACGCGCGCACACGCGCAACACGCGCACACCACCACACACACACACGCGCACGCGCATCACGCGCACACGCCACACCCGCGCACACGCGCCACACGACACACACCGCACACGCGACAACGCGCACACGCGCACACGCGCACACGCGTTACACGCGCCACGCGCACACGCGCACACGCGCACACCACGGCGCCACCACGCGCACACGCGCACACCAACAACACACACGCACGCACGCGCACACGCGCACACACACGCACCACGCACGCACGACACACACACACACGCACGCACACACACCACGCAACACGCCACACACGCGCACACGCACACACGCACACACGCGCACACGCACACGCGCACACGCGCACACGCACACACGCACCACACCACACAACAACACCACACACACAAGTTGTCAGACCCCAAAGACTTCTCAACATTGTTCCTCAAGTGTATTTCTACGTGCCGAATCGATTTAAGCCACAATTGCAACCATACACCCTCCTCCTTCTTAATCGAAAATAATAACATTGTTCATTGTACTTTTGTTTTCGAGGTTGTGTCAGGACCCAATGCAGACACATGTTTCTCTAGTATATTCACGCTGAATCAAAAACATGAAGCAGAATTTCCGGCAACCACCTCAGTTTTTTTAAATGGTGAGATATACCACCAATGGAAATATTTGTTCTTAATGTTTTTTGTTTTATCGAGGTACAATATTATAAGATTACGATCTGTGCAACCTTGTCCGAATAGATTCTCCTCAGTATACACTAACGACAATATTTCATTTACCTAGTGTTTTACCTTGACGCATATTCAATATCCATGAAATTCCTTCTAAACCCTAAATGATGTGCCAAATCATTCGTTGAATATCTGAATATACATTTTGTTATTCCAACACCCGCAGAAGAAAAACGCAGAAAACGAATTGATTAGAATTGTAATTTTAGGGGTTTTTGACGAAACAAAAAAACGAATACCCTTGTGGCTTGAATATAAAATAACTCAATGCCCTCCCAGAATCCTCAAAATGATTAAAGAAGAATATCCAGTAAAGGACTAACGTTCCCAATTGTCCACACAACACTAATAGTCAGAGAAACTTTTACCATCATCTTGACGAACTAAGTAAATATAATATTGAATTCATATTAACACTTTTTGAAGAATGTACAGTAAAGAAGCTGAATTTCTTCAGAGGTAATGAACACGCAGACGCTAAAATTTTTTCATACGCATATTGCACTTCAAAATTAATTACATTAATTATTTCCAACGGGCTATGGTAAAACCAAAGAATATTAAGCTTAGAGCATTAGATTTACTTTATTATTTAGTTGTAGCGGTAGTTGTAAATTGTCTTAATCAGTAAAGTTAAATTATAAAATTATAATTTTCATGCAGTTTTGGCCTCATCATGCAGCTTGCCATTGATTTTAAAAATAACACACCTAGTGAAAATGCTGACTACATTGAGCTCAATATCAGCAATAAAATACCAAGGCTTATCAAAACGTTTGTAGCTAACAAAACAAGAAAAATGATTAACTTTACTCAAAAGCTTAACTTAACAAAAATTAAGTAGTAAACGTTATGTAATGTTGTACCCGGTATTTGAAAAATACGTTTTTGAGACTTGCCACTTGCTTCAAAACTGCAGAACGAACTGCTTACCGTTTTCAACACTGAGTAATAGAAAGAGAATAATGTTATTCTTTTTGATTTATAAAATTAAAATGTAAACATTTTATTAATATTATGTTAAAAATGTAAACATTAACAAGTTGCTTTTTATATGTGTATATTTAAAGCGCATTCGTGGATATTATGAAGTAGACATTATCTGATATACGTATTTTAAGAGTAGAAATGTTTGTTTCAATTTTGAAGTGCTTACTGAAAAAAAATTACTGATTTGAAAATAAATTAATAAAAAATAGAACTAATGAAAAATTGCCATTTTTAGACGGACCAGATATTTTCAGAAAGAGAATGCTAACCATTGAGTTTTGCAATAACGAGTACATTATTGTAAACCCCTGAATTTTAAGAAATTACAAGAATGTTTCAAGTATGTTCAATCTTACTTTATACGTTTTTTAAGAATATTGATCCGTTCGTCAAATTGTTTCTAAATCTGTTTTCTTAACTTTTAAAATGCAATTTAGGAAGCAAATGAATTGAAGATAAATCCAAGTTGTCTGGTTGATGAGAGTTCTACTTCTACTTTAGAAATTCGGAGGTGTCTTCATAAGCACTTAGATAGTATACATTTTTGAGGGGCCATGGCAACATATGTAGAGTAATCGGTGGAAGATTTAAAGGAAAAAACACAGAATCTGATACGGAATCATAAAATGAAAATGCTTTCTTTTAAAATGCCACCAGAATCTATGACTTTTTAAAGTCATTTGTATAAGGAAGCATTGCCATAAAGCTCTTAAAAAGTTATTGTTCTTGTAGAGACACACGTTTTATGGTAAAAGGATAGGTTTTCCCTTTTTTTTTGGGGAAACCCCCCCCCAAAAAGTTTTTTGAGAAAATGTTGGGGAAATAAAGACAAAGGGTAGGGTCAGAATTGTTCCTTTAATCAGTGTTTTAGAAAATAAGGTTTTTTTAACTTTCGCATCTAATTTTACATTGAATATAAATGAAAGTGTATATAATATGAGTATTTTCAACAGGAAACGGGTTAATTTGGAGCAAATATAGAAAACAAATTGGGTAATAATTTAAATTGTGTGTCTCAATCATGCTTTACTATTTAAATTTGCATTTCCAACCCACTGCTAGGTCTCATTAACAATAGACAAATTTAAATGTTACGTAATTCGTAAGTTTGCAGGATAATTTATCCCTAAAAACAGCATTACAATAACGGAAATAAACTGGAACGTTAAGTTTACCTAACCCCAATAGAATTCAACGTAATATATTAGCTTTTAGGCATGTGGAATTATTTGGCCATAATTTCTAGCTTTTTCTTCATTTTAGCAGTCTTCCTTCATTTATATCACAACGGTTTTCGTTGTACTAAAATTCACTAGTCATTCGTCCGATCATAATTATTTTATTTGCCTTTGTCAAGTTAAATTTTTCAAGAAAATGACCCAAATGCTTATTTGAATTCTCGGTTCGCTTCAAAAGTTTCTCTACATTACATAATGATATGACAGAACCCACAAAGTATCGGAACCCTATTTAAATCGAACTTTCATTGTTCTCTCGGATTTTGTTGGTGCATTTGTTTCCTCCATGCTGTTTCCTCAGAATTGGTCTAGGCTAGAATTCGGACATAAAGTTATACGTGAAGCTTGGTCGTTTGAGAACTCTTAAATTATAACCAAAATTCGACCGTCAACGATTACGTCTATGGCTACAAATGGTTCCGTTTCATTTCTAGGTTTTTGTTTACGTTTAAGTGTAAGTTTTCTATTGTGAATTAGGTTTTACAGTGTTTGCCAATGCAATTTTAGGAACATTACTGCATGTTGAGAAACAAAGTTTAAAGCATTAAACAACTTGCTTGTGTATGGGCTCCCAATTAACCGTTTCCTGATAGAGTATACGTCGAATTATACGAAGTCTGAAGCATTTCTGGCGTCCCGCTGTCGATCCAGGCGGCGGCGAGCGCCCGCCGGGACGCCCTGAGCGCGAAAGCGGCGGTGGGCGCAGCCGCCCGGGGCCCCCTCCGGGAAAAGACGGCGTCCGTTGATCCGCTCGCGTGGCGCCCATAAGTCAGGGCGCCCCGGGGCGCGTCAAGGACCGCGGGCGGCGGCGGCAGCGCACCTTTGTCCGCGCGCTGCCGCCACCGTCGCCGGTAATCGGAAACAATTGGCGCGCCGCGAGCTCGGAATGCTGTTTGGATTAATTTCGGCGGAGCTGAACCCACAACACATCCATTGAAACGTCGTTCCAGCTGTCCCCGACGAGCCGTGCGAGCAGTTGTAGCGCGAGTGATGTGGCGGGAGCCGCCCGCGGCAGACTTCGCCCCGCGCCTCCCTGCGGCGCCGCCGCGGAAGCAGAAGAGATGTGACAAGGGGGCTCTCCGGTGTCCCATAGGAGGCATTTGGCAGATTATCACTTGTTAAAGATGAAGCTAGAAAAGATCGTATTACATTGTGTTGAAAACTGCTGTAATGAGAGTAAATTATTTAGAAAACAAATGTTGAGAAGATAACGTAATTTAAAACTCTTGGCCCGAATTGAAGATCTTGTTCATTTAGTAGTAATGGTTCGTGGGGAAGAAGAAAGATGTTTATCAGAACAGTTGGCCTCTTAAATGATTTCTGCTATCGACACGGGCAGATCGATGAGGAAAGGAGAGGCTGTTGTTTCGTTCAAAGAAAAACAGAGTATCATTGAAAGGAGTACAAACTTGATGACAGCATATTATCTGAGCGAATAATTATTTCATTCCTCAATTTTTGATAATTTAAATAACCCCCTGCCTACGAGAAATTATACATAGTTGGCAAACAGCCATCTAGAGGAATAATTGTACCCAAGGTTCTTCATGGTTCTTTACGTATTCCCCACAAAAACTCGCTATTCCCTTCCAAGGCCCTGCTTCGACAGTTTTGCTCGACCAAAACGGACGGTCTCTCTATATAAGCTTCGAGAGAGCGAAACTCACGAGTTTTTCCGTCATAGACGGCTACTTCACCGGCACCGCAGTGGGACTATCGAAAGGGGTAAGTTATAGGGAACCCCTGGGCGTACGTTGCAGCGTAATCGCGGCACGATTTCCACCCTCACTCAGGCGGCGGCGTCGTCGGCGCCCCCGAAACACCGCCCCCTCCCCGCCGCTTCGCCTCCCCCCAGGCCCACCCACCCACGCCGCGCCAGCGCCACCGCCCGGCCGCCCGTATCTCACGAGCCCGCCGCCAGACCGCCGCGCTGGCCGTTGCGGCACCAGAAAGCACTGCAGCAGCCACGCGGGCGGCGGCGCCCGCGGGCGGGCGGGCCCGATCACGCCTTAAGCCGCCCCCGCGCGCGGCGGGGCCGTCGCCGCCGCCAGTTACGGCCGCAAGTTACGCCCATCTGCCGAAATCCCGCGGATTACTCCGGGGGTCGGCGTACCCGCGACCCCAGGGTGGCGGGTCGGCGCGGTCCGCAGGGGTGCACGGCGGAGGAGCTCGCCCGCCGCCCCCCCCCCAAAAAACCCCCCCCCCCTTTCCCCCGCCCGTGACGCGGTCGTACTCGCCACCGCCGCCGCCCGCCACCGGCAGGCGACGGGCCGTCGCCTTCTGATCCAGGTGCCCGTACGGACGGCTGCCATCTTCGTATTTAATAAAGCCACCCTCTCTTGCACCGTACTCTCACAACATAGCTCCCCCCCGTTCCACTGTAGAATGGATGAATCACGCTGAAGTGCCCTGGTGGAACCCCTGTGGTGCTAGCAATCGGGACAAAAAGAACGCAATTGCCATGAAAATTAATTCATCAAAGCCGGGTCGAAGATGGCCATGACGAGACACTATGTGTGTGTTGCTACAATGTTCCGATCGTATGTTTCCCTTCATCGAGGAGGACAACAGTTTTAAAAAATATCGTAGTAAAATTGCAACTATCTTTAATAACTGAAGAGTGAGGCTTTTTACCACCTCATGACTTCAGGAACATATACCCATAATGATTTACCAGACAGAGTACAAAGAAATAATTACTAAGACAAATAAAAATAATATAATAATCATAGATATTAAAATTATAACAATATACAAGTAAATTAAAATTTATATATTTTTCGTTGATTATGATTTTTTATTTTTGAGAGGCTGAGCATATGATCAACAATAAATTTTCAGAAGTCTGTTCTCCAGAAACATCAACCTCTGAGCAATTTAATTAAACATTTTGTGGATTGCCACTTTATTGCTGGGGTAGTGGTCTTGCAGTTTAGCATGTGTACGCGGTGCTGGGATAAGTAAAGTGCGGGGTGGGGATGACAGAGGGTTGGGGTGAGTGGCGCTGGTGCGGTGTCATGTGTGAGGAGAGCGGAGGAGGGTGAGGAGTTGCCGAGAAGAGTGGCGCGGGATCGGCGGGCGGCGTGCGCGCGAGATGTTGACGTGCGTAAGATCGTCTCAAGAGCGGAGAGTGCGTGCTGTCCGTGCGACACGCGCGCGAGCCGCTCCTGTGGTAAGGAATACAGAGAGTCATGGCATAATGCGAGCCGAGCGCGAGGGTGGGGGGGGGTAAGGGTGCGGGGGGGCGGGGCGCGGCGGCGGGGTGTGGCGGCGGGCGGGCGCGCGGGCTGCGCGTGGGGGGGGCGAACGCTCCCCAGAAGGAGTGAAAGTTGGAGAGTGTGGCGGTGGGAGGTTTGGATGTGAGGTCGTCGGGGTGAGAGGCGACCGAACGCGTAGAGGGTGTGAGCCGGCGGCGGGGCGTGAGCGTAGAGGCGGCGCGCGAGGCGGCCGTGCGGTGGAGGGGGGCGGGGGGGGGGGGGGGGGGGGGGGGGGGGGGGGGCGGGGGGGGGGGGGGTGCACATCGTGCACCTGAGCTGTTCAGCCACCGCTCTGCGGGTCGCCCCTTTTTGAAGGGGGGTTGGGGGTGGTGGGGCGTGCGGGGCACGGTGAGCGGTGGGGCGGGGCGCGGGGGCGCAGTGCCGGCGGGCAGCGGGGGCGGCGTGCGAGCGGGGTCCAAAATGTTTTATTTGACTGTGCCGCGATATATTGCCACCCGCGGAGGAGAAGGAACAACAGCGGACCATAGCGCCTGCTGGTAATGATATCATTTCGCGCTAGGCTCGGCCGGCGTAACGCCCCCATGCGCCGTAGATACGGGGAGCCCTGGGGCGGGCGGGCGCCGGCGGGCGGGCGGCCACCCACCCCCCAACCCCCCTTCAAAAAGGGGCGACCGCAGAGCGTGGATGAACACGCTCGCGTGCACGCCGCCGCGCGGCGTTCGCTCAGCCGCGCCGCTCAAATGTAGCGTGCGTGTTCCCGCGCTAATAAATTAGAATTAAATTATTTTTGGGCGGTGCGACGCGAGCGCGGCGCCCGAACGGCGCGGCGCGCCCGCCCACTTACCCTGCGCTGTGTTTGCATGTTCTGTTTACACGGCGATGGCGTGCGCTGGTGGTTGCGCAGAGATTGCTCTTTGAGAGATCTGTAGAGTAAATTGGGCCACGCGGGCGATGGATTTCTGAATTACCTCGTTTTCAAATGACCCGGAACTTTGTCATAGATTTAATTATCCAGACGCGTACAATGTAAACTGAAGATATTAAGAATAAAGTGCAATCACACAAAATGTTTAATTAAATTGCTCAGAGGTTGATGTTTCTTGAGACAGACTTTGAAAATTTATTGTTGATATATGCTCAGTCTCAAAAATAAAAAATCATATCACGAAAAATATATAAATTTTAATTTACTTGTATATGTTATAATTTTAATATCTATGATTATTATTATTATTTTTATTTGTTTAGTAATTATTCTTTGTACTTGTCTGGTATCATTATGGGTATTATGTTCTGAGTCATGAGGTGGTAAAAAGCCTCACTCTTCAGTTATTAAAGATAGTTGCATTACTACGATATTTTTAAAATCTGTTTCCTCGATGAAGGGAAACATACGATCCGGAACATTGTCAGCAACCCACATGAGTGTCTCGTCATGCCATTTTCGACCCGCTTGACTGAATTATTTTATGGCAATTGCGTTCTTTTTGTCCGATTGCTAGCACCACAGGGGTTCCACAGGGCACTTCAGCGTGATTCATCCATTCTACAGTGGAACGGGGGGATGCTATGTGTGAGAGTACGTGCAGAGAGGGTGGCTTTATTAAATACGAAGATGGCAGCCGTCCGTCACGGGCACCGGATCAGAGGCGACGCCGTCGCTGCCGGTGGCGGCGGCGGCGGTGGCGAGTACGACCGCGTCAGCGCGAGGGGGTGGGGGGGCGGCGGGCGACGCTCCTCGCGTGCACCCCCTGCGGGGCGACCGCACCCCTGTCGCCGACGCCGACCCCGGGTAATCCGCGGGATTCTCGCCAGAGGGCGTAACTTGCGGCGTAATGGCGGCGCGACGGCCGCCGCCGCGCGCGGGGCGGTTACGGCGTGATCGCCCGCCCGCCCCCGCGGCGCCCGCCGCCCGCGGTGGCCGCCTGCAGTGTTTGGTGCCGCAACGGCCAGCGGCGGCGGTCTGGCGGCGGCTCGTGAGATACGGGCGGCGGCGTGGCGTGGCGCGGCGCGGGTGGGCCTGGCGGGGAGGCGAAGCGGGGGGAGGGGCGGTGTTCGGGCGCCGACGACGCCGCGCCTGAGTGAGGGGGAAATCGTGCGGATTATCGCTGAACGTACGCCCAGGGGTTCCTATACTACCCTTTCGATACGTCCACTGCGCCGTGAAGTAGCCGTCCTATGACGGAAAAACTCGTGAGTTCGCCTCTGAAGCTTATATAGAGAGACCGTCCGTTTGTCGAGAAAACTGTCGAAGCAGCGGCCTTGGAAGGGAAAGCGAGTTTTGTGGGGGATACGTAGAACCATGAAGAACCTTGGTACATTATTCCCTCTACGATGGCTGTTGCCATACTATGTATATTTCTCGTAGGCAGGAGGGTTATTTAAATTATCAAAATTGAGAATGAAATAATTATTCGTCTCAGATAATATGTGTCATCAAAGTTGTACTCCTTCAATGATACTCTGTTTTTTTGAAGAAAAACAGTTTTTCCTCATGAATTGCAGTGTGTAGCAGAAATCATTTAAGAGGAGTGTTTGATAAACATCTTTCTTCTTCCCACGACCATATAACTAAATAACAAGATCTCTCAATTCGGGCCAGAGTTTAAATTTACGTATCTTTCAACATTTGTTTCTAAATAATTTACTCTCATTACCAGCAAGTTTTCAACACAATGTAATACGATCTTTTCTAGCTTATCTTAACAAGTGATAATCTGCCAAATGCCTCCTATGGGAAAGGAGAGCCCCTTGTCCAACATCTCTCTGCTCCGCGGCCGCGCAGCAGGGAGGCGCGGGGCGAAGTTCTGCGCGGCCGCTCCCACATCACTCCGCGCTACACACCTGCTCGCACGGCTCGTGGGGACAGCTGGAACGACGTTTCAATGATGTGTTGTGGGTTCAGTCCGCCGAAATTATCCGAAACAGCCATTCCGAGCGTCGCGGCGCGCCATTGGTCCGATTTACGGCGACGGCGGCAGCGCCGCGGACAAAGGTCGCCGCCGCCGCCGCCGCCCGCGGTCCTTGACGCGCCCCGGGGCGCCCTGACTTATGGGCGCCGCCGCGAGCGGATCAACGGACGCGTCTTTGTCCCCGGAGGGGCCCCGGCGGCTGCGCCCCACGCCGCTCGCGCTCGGGCCGTCCCGCCGGCGCTCGCCCGCCCGCCTGGATCGACAGCGAGGACGCCAGAAATGCTTCAGACTTCGATATAATACGACGTATACTCTACAGGAAACGGTTAATTTGGAGCCAATACACAAAGCAAGTTGTGTAATGCATTTAAACTTTGTTTCTCAACATGCAGTAATTTCTAAATTGCATTGCAAACACTGTAAAACATAATTCACAATAGAAACTTACACTTAAACGTAACCAAAACCTAGAAATGAGTTAAACCAACGAACCATTTGTAACGCCATGACGTAATCGTTGACGTCGAATTTGGTTAATTTAAGAGTTCTCAAACACCAAGCTCTCACGTTAACTTTATGTCCGAATTCTAGCCTAGACCAATCTGAGAACAGCATGGAGGAAACAAATGCACAACAAAATCCGAGAGAAACAAATGAAAGTTCGATTTTAAATAGGGTTCCGATACTTTGTGGTTCTGTCATATCATTATTGTAATGTAGAGAAAAAGTTTGAAGCGAACCGAGAATTCAAATAAGAATTTGGGTCATTTTTCTTGAAAATTTAACTTGACAAAGCAAATAAAATAATTATGATCGACGAATGACTAGTGAATTTAGTACACGAAAACCGTTGGATATAAAATGAAGGAAGATGCTAAAATGAAGAAAAAGCTAGAAATTATGGCCAAAATAACTTTCCACCATGCTAAAAGCTAATATATTCGTTGAATTCTATTGGTTAAGGTAAAACTTACGTTCCAGCTTTACTTTCGTTATTGTAAATGCCTGTTTTTAGGGATAAATTATCCTGCAAACTTTACCGAATTACGTAACATTTAAATTTGTATTGTTAATGAGACCTAGCAGTGGTTGGAATGCAATTTAAATAGTAAAGCATGATGAGACACACAATTTAAAATTATTACCCAATTTGTTTTATATATTTGCTCCAAATTACCCGTTTCCTGTTGAAAATACTTCATATTATATACACTTTGCCATTTATATTCAATGTAAATATTAGATGCGAAAGTTAAAAAACCTTATTTTCTAAAAAACTGATTAAGGAACAATTCTGACCCTACCTTTGTCTTTATTTCCCCACATTTTCTCAAAAACCTTGGGTCCCCAAAGAACCTACCTTTTACCATAAAACGTGTGTCTCTACAAGACACAATAACTTTTTAAGAGCTTTATGGCAATGCTTCCTTACAAATGACTTTAAAAAGTCATAGATTATTGGTGCATTTAAAGAAAGCATTTTCATTTTATGATCTCCGTATCAAGATTCTGGTTTTCCTTAAAATCTTCCCGATTTACTCTACATATGTTGCCATGCCTCAAAAATGTATATATCTAAGTGCTTATGTGAAGACCAGCCTCCGAAATTTCTAAAGTAGAAGTAGACTCTAATCACCAGACACTTGGATTATCTCCATTCATTTGCTTCCTAATGCATTTTAAAAGTTAAGAAAACAGATTAGAACAATTTTGACGACGATCAATATTCTTAAAACGTAAAAGTATAAGATTGAACATACTTAAGAACATTCTTGTAATTTTCTTAAAATTCAGGGGTTACAATAATGTACTCGTTATGCAAAACTCAATGGTTAGCATTCCTCTTTCTGAAAATATCTGTCGTCTAAAAATGGCCAATTTTCATTAGTTCTATTTTTTATTAATTTATTTTCAAATCCAGTAATTTTTTCAGTAGCCACTTAAAAATTGAAAAACATTTCTACTCTTAAAATACGTATATCAGATATGTCTACTTCATAATATTCCCACGAATGCGCTTTAAATATCACACATATAAAAAGCAACTTGTTAATGTTACATTTTTACATAATTATTAATAAAATGTTTACATTTTATTTTATAATCAAAAAGAAATAAATTATCTCTTTCTATTACTCAGTGTTAGAAAACGTAAGCAGTTCGTTCTGCAAGTTTGAAGCAAGTGGAAAGTCTCAAAAACGTATTTTTCAAATACCGGGTACACATTACAACGTTACCACTTAATTTTGTTAAGTAAGCTTTTGAGTAAAGTTAATCATTTTCTTGTTTTGTTAGCTACAACGTTTTGATAAGCCTTGGTATTTATTGCTGATATTGAACGCTCAATGTAGTCACATTTTCAACTACGTGTGTTATTTTTAAAATCAATGGCATAGCTGCATGATGAGCCAAAACTCCATGAAAATTATAATTTTATAATTTACTTTACTGAATTACAATTACAACTACCGCTACAACTAAATAATAAAGTAAATCTATGCTCTAGCTTAATATTCTTTGTTTTACCATAGCCCGTTGGAATAATTATGTAATTATTTTGAAGTGCAATATGGCGTATGAAAAAATTTTAGCGTCTCGTGTTTCATTACCTCTGAAGAAAATTCAGCCTTCTTTACTCGTACATTCTTCAAAAGTGTTAATATGAATTCAATTTATATTTACTTAGTTCGTCAAGATGATGGTAAAGTTATCTCTGACTATTAGTGTTGTGTGGACAATTGGGACGTAGTCCTTTACTGATATTCTTCCTTAATCATTTTGAGATTTCTGGAGGCATTGAGTTATTTTATATTCAAGCCACAGGTATTCGTTTTTTTTGTCTTCGTCAAAAACCACCCTAAAATTTACAATCTACAATTTCGCGGTGTTTTTTTGTGGTTAAAAAAATGAAAGATGAATGATGGCACAATTCTGGCTTCAGATTTGGATTTAGCGCGTCAACGTACATAGAAAAACTTGTGTCAAGCCTTTGCGTCTGACAACAATCCCCGAAAACAAAAATATACAATTCCACTGTGATTTTTCACCATTTAAAAAACTAGAGGGTGGTGGCGGAATTCTAGCTTCATGTTTGAATTCAGCGTGACAATATACATAGAGAAACATGTGTCTCCATTGGGTCTGACAACAACCCTCGAAAACAAAAGTACAATGACACAATGTTATTATTTTCGATTAAGAAGGAAGGAGGGTGATGGCTCAATTGTGGCTTCAAATTCGGATTCGGCACGTAGAAATACATTGAGAAACATGTGAGAAGTCTTTGGGTCTGACAACTTTGTGTGTGTGCGTGTGTGTGTGCGTGTGTGCGTGTGTGCGTGTGCGCGTGTGCGCGTGTGCGTGTGCGCGTGTGTGCGTGTGTGCGTGTGCGCGTGTGTGCGTGTGTGCGTGCGTGTGTGTGCGTGCGTGTGTGTGTGTGTGCGTGCGTGCGTGCGTGCGTGTGTGTGCGCGTGTGC
>BOPP01000005.1:12645751-12663843 GCA_017312745.1 Gryllus bimaculatus | reverse complement strand
CAAACATTGTAATTATGTCATCAACAACATGAAATTGTCAGAAATATTTAACAGTTTGTCATCTTTTTTATTAATTGTGTTGGTTTTTGAACTTTAATAAACAGACACTAAATGATATTTTTGTTTTAAAAGAATAATGAAAAAAAAGAAAAAAATTAATATCTGTTTATGAACGGTCAGAAAACCGAATGCCCAATGTTAGGGGAAAAAAAAGAATATTGCGCGTAACAACGAATATAGTATCAATTATATCTTCATTTTCTTTTCCTTTCGATAGGCATGTAGAGTGCCTCGATTTTGTTGACATTCATTCCAAATTGTCCAAATACAATGAAGAGATGTTTAAAGAAAATTGCATTATAAAAACTTCCTCTTTTCTAAAGAGTATTTTCATTAAACACTTGTGTTTTAAATTTAGTTGTTCTAAGCACGATGAGTCCTAAACTACTCTTAAACGTAGTTACTAGAAGAATACGCCTTTACCACTCACGGCACAACTATTTCATGAAGCCATTCCCCAGTATCGAATCACTACGCTTACAAAACTACCGAATTCTTGGCCAAATGTGCCTACATAAATGTTTCTTTAAAAGCTCTAAAAGCATATTAAAAAACCAATGATTTTAATTTCAACAATTTGAAATAAATATTTTGAAAGCACATTCTCACAATTTCTCCTAGTCCATTGCACTAAACAACTGCTGAGACACTAAGCAGTATATAGATTTTCTTGAAATAACAAGCATTGCTCTCAAAAATATTATTATGATAGGTAAAATACAATTCATGCATTAAGGAATTATTTCCACGGTCAAAAATACTTATCTAAGTCAGATATTGTATCATTACAAATAATCGTCTCTTGTCAATAAAGTATATATTAAGGTAAAATACTTTCTACTACTTTCAGAACATCATGAAATGCCAGGAGGGTTATAGTCAGCAATTAAAAGCTGCTTTCATAGAACTACATAATTACATTCAATGTAATATACGCATTTTATTTGACAGAGCTCGAGAACTCTATGCCCACTTTAACTAGAATGAGTTTTTAGGTAAAATTCTGTCTGTACACTACAAGAAATCTTCCATAAAGTTTATATATCACTCTGTTATTTCTTACCAAATGTACAATACGTAGGTCCCACAACTGAAGATTGAGCGCCACATAAACAGTAATATTTCAATTTTTCCGCAAAGAAAATATGGCGTAATCTATATATACCAGAAACGCACACATTCCATATACCTAGAGAAATTAAACAAATCTACATTATACCTTTCTTCCAGATATATTTAGCAAATAATGTCTTTTCTATGTTATAAATGTTGTAATAATATTATAATGACAATTTCAGTGGACTAGAGCTTAAGTAGTATACTTAAGACAAAGTGTCCGCAACAAAATGCAAGATTTGCCTCATAGAGTGGTGCAAAAACAATTTTATAAATATTGTGGCTTCACCATAGCATTGCATAGTCTCTCGATTTTTCCTTCCTACCATGTGATAGTTGGTGCCTCGCAGGACTTTACGCGAGGCGCCTTCGGTCTCTCGGCCGTTTCCTACGCGCGCGTTTTTTGCCCTCCTCTCCACTCCCTCCCCAATCCCATCCCTTGCCTCCCCTGCCTACTCCGCTCCGCGCCCGTCTCGTGTAATTTGTAATGGCCGCGCGGCGGGGGCGCAGATGGGCGGGCGAGACGCGCGGCTCCGCCCCCCCCTCCCACCGACCTCGCCGCCCTCTTCCGCTCTGTCTGCGCCGCACGCACCCGCCCTGCACCCGGCAGGGTCGCACGCTGCCCGAGACCCCATCCATCCAGACTGGCGACAGTGACCGTAACAACCCCGCAACACGCAATTACCGCCCCCGACGACCCTCCGCCACCCCGCCGCACGGCGTTAGAGCACTCGGTCTCTGCGGATGGCCAAGGAACTAGGCCCGAGTTTCCTCACGTTCGGGCGAGAATTAAATACGCAAGCTATGGCTGGAATGCCACTAAACGAAAGCATTTATAGTATTTATGCCAATTAAAAAATGGAATGTTTTAATACATATTTAACGCTTGAAGGAAGGATTTGTTTCTTTTCAACTAAAAAAGTAAACAAACTCAGAAACCTGTATTTGAAACTGCATTCGCTCAAAACAAAAGATGCGCTTGATGAAACGATGAGTTTATATTTGCCGCTTACTACGTTTTTATATTTCTGTAATCGTTACGAAAAGTTTGACATAAATTCAGTTTCTCGAAGTTGACATAAAATTCAGAACAACCGTTCTTGCATGTGTCCCAACAACAAAATACCTATGGCAATTTTTTGCCTAACGACTTGACTCATTTCTACAACTATTTAAGGTCTAAACTGTGGGTTAGTAAACATTTCAAAATTCAGTTTGTGTTATCATCGCCGAGTCTTTCCAGATTATTACAGTTACAAGACAATAAGCAAAAACGCATACACTATTCAAGTTGTATAAAAATTACTCTTGTGCAAATGATATTACATAAAGACTGCCAAATGTACTCATGATTTAAAAATGTTTATTTTAATTAAATTTTAAATTGTAGAAACTTTAAAATTACATTATTTTTGAATCAATTTCGTTTTAATAAAAATGTGTCAATTGTTTCAAAAGATGTTACATAATAGATTATTTAGATTTCAAAAATGAGTTTCAACGGAAATAGCAAAAGAAAAGAAGGGAGAAAAAATTGTAAAGCCATCAATAAAGAAAGCCATAGAAATATCAAGGAGCCTTCTAGAAAATTGTCTAGTTATTGAAATATTTTATTGTATAATACAGCCAGACTGCAAAATCCCAAGAAGCACACAGGGAACGCGCAGTCTAAAGCCGCATATTCTACATGTATTTCGATACAATAAAATCGTTGCAAATAGTGATTGTCATTCAACGGGAAAAAAATGAGATTCAGAATTCGAAATTTTGCATAATGAAAAAGTAACCAGGAGTCCCTATCCACTTGCGTAATTTAAAATCATGATTACGATGTCACAAAATAATAATCAAACAACCCAAAAGATTGTTGGAGTACTCCATCTGTGACCTTTCGTTCTAAAATCACAGTCGAAATAGTCTTTAAACGATCGCTATGTTTAGATCTTTATAACGTAAATATGAAATAAACTATTGCCCACTATCTTGTCATATAATTTCGTATGCTTGTAAACATTCTCCCATCGACGTATTTCATGGTTGATGTCTCTGGACCACTGCAAACAGCTATGGTCATGGTCCCGTTAGTATAGTGAATTTTTTCGCGGTGTTTGCGTGTTTACTCTCCGCTAAATAGTGAGGTCCGTCTCCACATACACTTTGGCTTCGTGGATTTCTCTCGTGTATGTATCTTCCTCTAGCGAGGCAGCTAAGACAAAACAAATCTAAGTTCTTGACTGGGTCGTCCACATAAACAGTGCTGAGTGTAAGAGAATTAGAGAGAGAGAGGGAGCCGCTAAGAAAGAGAAATGGAAAAACCACGGGAACAAAACTACAAGTCAGACTAGCTAGCCGCTAGAGTTCTTCCTCAGGACAGCGCTGAATTTGTCTCAGATTTAGCTACTGATCAAAATCCCGCCAACAGGCGGGCTTATGGACCTCCCGATGAGAGTTCGCCAGTGCAAGAAAGTGGAATGTTGGGCTTTGAAACGAAAGCAGCTGTTAATTTATTTGGTAGAATGAAACATTTCTATGATGTAAGTTTCATTTATAACATTGAAGATTCGCTAGGCAAAAACTTAATCACAAAATGTTAAGTAATATGATTTATGGGCATTACTGATTCAACAATGGCCAAGTCACACCCATAGATATGAATTCCATATGCATATATAAAATTCATATTAATTTTGTGAACTCTTTTAACAAAGAACTCTCATTTGGTCAATAGTGTCCCAGGAATCATTGATCCTGTAGCAAAATACGTCACTATAAAGCAAGGAAAAGCTCTTTACAAATTTTACCAAAAAATTTAATAAGACTAAACAAAAATGTTTTTATAGAATAGAAAACCCTTATATTAGAGAATTATAATCTGATTTTACCATTACATTATGTATGATTCTATTAAATGTGATTTTTTGGCTGTATTATATATGTGATTTCTGAGAGATAAAACCACATCCAGAGTACATCCAGTTCCCATACTTTTTTAAAATCTTGAATTTAATATGATTCACAATTACTCTTTTACAATGTAGTTACGGAATTTGAGATTTTCATAACGAAGATTTCATTCATCACTTCCTGAAAATATATCCAGAAAACTGTCTTATTATTCCACTATCGTTCAACCGCACAGCAAACTGGCGTAGAAAAGACACAAGCTGGCCATTCCCAGCTTTTCTTTGGCACAAGAGACGCCAGTAAGCAGTGGCAAAAAAAACAGCCCTTCTGTTCTCCGTCCTCCGCGGAGGTCCCCCACCCAGAGGCCAAGCGGAAAGAGGGCCGCCGGACGGCGGGGGGAGGGGCGTGCGGCCGCGTTCGCGCCGCTTCAGTGTGAGGAATAGCCCCGGACTCGCGACGTCTCTATCTGTGCTGACTTATGCGCCGCCCTCCCAGCCCTTGTTGCCCCCCCGCCCGCCCCACACTCCCAAGACGCCACCCCTGCCCCCGACCCCTGCCCCCGCGAGCTCCCTTGGATTCCTATCAACGGTGCTGCCAACCTCTCGCTGCTACTCACGAAAGAACTGTTAGAGACTGCGGAACGTATGCATTCTCCAAAATAAATTGAACATAAAGTTGTTTTAACTACTGTTTTACAGAAAAAATTTAATTTCACATAAAAAATTATTATACACGATAGTTACAAAACTACCTCTCCATTATATTACCTAAGACTACGTTCTCATATATTTAAATTTACAAGTGTTTTTCTTCAACTTTTGAACCGGCCCAGTGCTAATTTGCACTCTTTAATATGACGTGGAGTTTCATTTCGGCGGTATTATTTTTTCCAAAATTACACAAAATGTATTTTTTTAAGATTTTCGCGCCGTTAATTTCCATTTTAAACAATTTATAAATAATATTGTATTTGTGAGTTGAAGTGCCTTTAAATGAATTCTAAGAAGATTTTCAAAAACCTAAAAATTTCTGCCTATAAAAAACGCTTTCAAATTTACAATTTGAGTAGGTTTAAAACGCCATTTTTCTTCAAAATGCCCCAAACTTTTCAAAGAATATTGCTATTTAGAACGAGGATTTCACGGCCTCTTTAATAATTCTAAATTAGTATTCTCTGTTCTTCTATTAGAAACTAAGTGTTTCTTATATTACGCATATGTACATAGAACAATTTTGAGTGTTTTAATGGTTGTCTCTTATATTTATTGATTGTGACGTCATGATACTCACAGCCGGACCACAGACAAGAAGCTTTCGTTAACAAATATATTATTAAACAAGAAACCCAAACAAATATATACACTTATTAATCACTTTTAAACCCCTAGCTCTGATAGACCTACTATCCCCTTGATCGCGGGAGCGCATTCAAACCCGATTGAAGATGGTTTTGATGTGGCATTCGCCACTCCTACTTTTGAATGCGCGCCACAAAGCCAGCTTCCGTGACGGATGGTCACGCTGGGACACAAAGTCGTTCTTGCGCACCAACGGCTAGGTTTAGCCTCATCCAGGAGCGATTCTTATCCGATTGAGAATCTGCGCGTGAATCGTGCACTTCAACCACTCTTCACCCTCGCAGCACGCACACAGCATCGCTCCCGTGACCGCTCACCCAAGGACTAAAAGTCCGCAGCTTCGTCAATTAATACTCCGCCTTCGCGAGCCTGGCTCGCATAGGCACCGTCTTGGCGCCAGTTTTTCAACACGCACGAGGTTCTCCACCGTCTCCAAACCTGCCTACTGGCCTCCGTACACTCTGCTTATATAGGCGAGGCCCACGTGCCTCCTAGTCACCGCCACCCCCCGCTTGTAGCTAACAGTGAAAGCTTCTATAGCCGAAGACACCCAAAGCCCTTGTGTCTCCCGTCTCCGCGTTCTTCCCTTTACGGAAAAACCCCTACTTCCTGTGCGAGATAATCGCCAACCAAGCGTCCCCCAAATAGATGCCATGAGGCAACGCTGGCTAATACGTATACAGTAGTGTTCAATCACTAGAAAAAAATGAATTTTAATTAGGGAAACCAACCACGTTTTTCACCCCGCATGAAGCGACCAGACATTAACCTCTTCACGGATTCCATGTAGTTACCATAAAATAAATAATAATAATAATAATATAATAATAATATAATTAGGAAATCAAAAGATTTAAGAAAAAATTTAAAAAATTACTTTGGGTGGCGATAGATGGCGTTGACAGATTATGTGGCAAGTTTTCGTGTAGAGCTGCCGAAGAGCAAAGGAATAGAAAACTAATACGAGAAAGTCTGTTGCCATTCGTGCACCACTAGTTCTTGCGTTACTTTCCCGTATATCTGTAATGTGCGTTATAATATTAATTTACACATCGCTTTTATTCATTACATTAATTACAAATTAAATGGCCACAATTAATTACCATTTTTTAAAAATGCAAAGTTTCAAGCTCGCATAAATGACGATATTCAAAATTTCGTGTTTACTTGCATGGATAATTCTTCATAGTCATAATACATCAGTCGCAAAATTTTGTCTTAAGAATCATTCAATATAAAAGGTAACTCTTTGGAAGATAAGGTTTTCACGCGCGTTTCTCCATTAAGTCCGTATGAGTTGTAGGCGTCGTAAGAAGTCATAAAAAATACGGTGATTTTTTCCGGAAGCTTACTGCTGTGTAATTTATTTTTTACAGAGGTTTCGAACTATAATTACCCAAAATATTCAGATAATAATAGGGATTAACACACCGAGTATCTTTCTTTTGAGTCCCTCAGCGCATTCCCTGGCAAGCGGTAGTTTATTTCATTTTTGGAAAGTTCAATCTGCGCACGCCGCCCACCCACACTTGCTTTGCGCAGAAAGGGATACTTAGAATTCTAAAGCTAAAGCTAATCTTACAACTAATAGCTTAGCATGTCTAATTACCTCTTTTACAGAATGCCTTGGCCGTTCCTTAGTCTAGAAAAATTATATAACTTATAAATTACGTCTCTCTCCGAGTCGACCACAGCTCTACAAAGTGATGGAAGGTATGCTATTATATAGGTTGTGATAATATACAGTTCGGCCCCGAAACGATTTAAAAAAACAACATGTTCAACCGAAATCTGTTGCATGTAAGGACAGAACGTTGCAATCACTACTTATTCCCAATTATGGCGTAACAGTTTTGGTATATTTTTCCAATCTAAATGACTCACTTACATACAGAATGTATAGCTTCTCAATACTCTTGTGTTATATCTTCTAGCCAAACAGGAATACAATGCTACATTACGTACAATGTACAGTTTTATAGAATACAATGTTATACTGAAAAACCATCAATGTTCCTCCTTGTCGCACCAAAAAAAATCAATTAATTTCCACTCACGAACAAATACAACACAAGAGATTTTCGCTTATATAAAACATAATAAAGGGAAAATGGAATCCAAAACGGTCCTCACACCCCACGGTAGCAACCGCCAGAACAAAATAAAGAATTTCCCGCCCCCACAAAGACCGCGCGAATTTTTCCCGCCTGCACGCCTTGCCGGCTCCTCGGTCACCGCCGCCGCCCGCCTCTGATCTGGCATATGCCATACGTGCGCCGCGCCGACAGCACGCGTGTAATCGACGCCCCCCCCCATAGGCTCAGGGGCGCGGCGGAGCACCGGAGGCGCGTCGCCTCGCGTCGCGTCGTCGCGCGCCCCCACGCCACCTCTCTCGAGCGCGAACCGGTCGAGCGATAGGCGCGATAAACTGCCGAGAAGTCGCTTCCAAAAAAGCGAAAACTGTTCTGCCGGCGAGCCTCGCCCCCGCATATTCGTATCGCGACATCCAAGGGCGGCAGCGGCAGCGGCGGAGTCGGACTTTGCTAGTTATTTAAGGGCGACTTGACTTCCGCGTTCTTGGTTCTCGGGTGGAATGAAAAGGCGACATTGCCTTTCATATCCTAAGTCCTGTGTTGTTAGCGTTTCTACGGCACCTACGCACACTCATTTACGTACGAGTACTACGCTTTGTTTCAAGGTCTAGTTTCATGTTCCTAAACATCAGTTCCGAGTTTCAAGTTTTTGACTGATGGTATTATTTTTCCTTTGTTTAATATGATGAATACATTTTGTAAAGAAATATTTTTGAACTGGTAGTTTAGCTTCGTCTTAAGCAACAGGGCTTCTATCTCTCAAATTATAATGTAATATTTTATATTTTGCGTTATATTTCATTGAAAAAATCAACTATGACTTATTCTGGTTTAATCTCTTGGATTTATCTTATAAAAATATCTACTTAATGTTTTCAGGACTTATAAAATATCTCATCAGTTGCGTCACTTCAACTTCAAGATTCGTCATTTCAATTTTAAGAAATTATTAAATTTATATAAACTCATATCAAACAATTTATTTCTGTTGTGTGTCAGTATTTTGAAGTGCTTCAATGAGACATGGCTTAACCTCAATAATAGTCTTGCATACACCAGTGTGTGCAGACTTATCCGCCCACCCAAAAAACAGCATTGTATCGTTGGATGGGGAATAAGTATATGAAATATTCGCATGAATTTTTTCCATGGACGAGTTATTAATACGTAAATAACTTAGCTTGCCTTAATCGCTCTTAAAAATGTTTTCTTTAATTTTTTTCCTTTATGTAATCAAGGGACGACAAAAACGAGCAGTCCCGATTGTTATTCGAAATTTCCAAAATAAAAAATTGCGTATTTGGAAATATTAGTGTTGAACAGTTACAGCTTTTTAATGTCGGCTTAGAGTTCGAATTTTAGTCTCTAACACTTTGCATGTTTATGATGTAGGCATAATAGAGCAGTGCTCTAGAAAAATGTGAACAGTATGTACTGTTTAACCACCTGGTTTTTTTCTTTCTGTTTTGCTACTTATGTGATTGACTGAAATTTATATACGTTAACTTGCATTCAATTGATATTCCTATATCAAATTTGCTTCTTAATATTTTCTAATTTTATTGAATATGTTCAAGAGTAGCCTTGCTTCATAACCAGTTATTGATAATTAAAATTAAATCGTTATTGAAATGTATATAATTATTTCATATATAAATTATGTAATTCCATGCATTGATACGTTTCAAATAAATTCACTTCCTATAATTAAGTATTCATTATACATTACGTGCACAGGATTATTTCTCATGCCAAGTCAAAACCCACTTGCACCACTCTGTAGGAATATGTATGGATCTCTCATCTCTGGCAAATTAAGAAAGTATTCCTGAAATATTATTTTTTGAAGAACAGTAATGAAGAAGTCATTTAATTTATTCAGAAAGAGGAAAAACTTTTTAAAGAATTAATGCTACAGAACACAAGTTTATTATACAATATCTCTCAAGTTCTGCTTTTACTAGTATTAAAATTGTCGTAAACATAAGGAGATGAACAGAAGAAATCCTTTACTATATTTTTTCATGGGTTAAAAAATGAGTTTTACTGTGCGTCTCAGTGCAATCGTTTATCGTATCTCTTTATATATCTTCAGTCTTTATAAATGATACTATAAGTAAAGATAATTTACAGTATTGACAAGTTGCACTTTTAACTTTAAAAGCTTGAAGAATTTGTGAAAAACAACGCAGCTGTATTTCATGCCAAATGCCAGCCTCGCAATACTCTGCGCATTCTGGAAATCTATGTGTATTATATTACTCGCAAGCAATCATTCTAGGGAATTTTGAGCGATAGGCTTCAAAGAAACTTACCTCACACCACCCTTAATTACTGAAGAGTCTTCTAGAATTATTCAGTACATTTTTAGTTCGCTCTCTCCGGTGCTTTATTGCATTGAAATTGCAATTTCAAACACCGCAAAGAGAAGGTTGTACTTGACCCGATCTTAGTATTCTCACATGGAAATCTATGTAGCGTTCTGAAGAGTTAAAAGCTTTTAAAATATTTTTTGGACTATCACGGAAAAGCAAACAAAAAGTTCAAGAATTTACAATTACTTCCAAATGTTGTTTTTTGAAAGATGTGGTGTGAATTGTTGCCAAAAGTAGGCTTATAATCTAGTAAAACCTTTTTTGAAATTGTTTTCAAATATCAATTGCATTGTGTTTGCCTGAAACGCTCAGCAAGATATTCTCCAAAACGGATATTACTCTATCTATTTTAACGATTCGAGCTCTTGGATATTTATTTTGGTGCACCATCCATATCATATATAAATTCATTTTAAAATTATAATTTCACGCTTTTTGCAGGTAGCGGCCTATATGGATATTGACATGAGTCGTTAATGGTGGTCAATCATATTTCTTGTCATGTTTCACTCAAGGCAGAATACAGGAATACACACGGCTACTAGATTAGAAAACCGAACGATTGCAATGTTTGATGTCTGGAGACTGCCCCGACATTGAGAACAAGCACGAATATGGAAACAGTCCGAAATGAATTGAACTTATTTTTTTTTAATTCTACTTTCAGTTTCTACAAGTACCATTTTTACAATTTCAGGGCTTCGAATAAAAATATAATATATAAATAAAAATTGAAATTATTTTGTTGATATTGGGAAGTTGAAACATAGAGAATCACTTGTGAGCGCCCACGTTGCGTTGCATGTTAGAGAAAGCAATACCCTTGATTTTGTTGAAAGTTGATTCATTTGGGATGTTTTGATGCATTGGAGTTACATTGTGTTATTGATGATGTAGATATCCACATTATGAGGTTAGGGCAATATTTGATCAGACATTGCTACCTAAAACTCAATCTTCGTTGGCCGAAAAAATAATATGGTTCATTTTAAAGTTTTGAGATCCAATACATGAATTATAAATCATTGTCACTATGTATTTAAAGAACGTTTCACAGTACTAGATAATCATAATGATAGTAAATACTTACAATACGATTACTATTCAACTTATTAACTTTCTTGAGAGACGTCGTAAATTTGAGCCAAAGCGTTTTTGGGCAAGAGATTGAAATAAAATGCTTAAATCACAGTTGTGTTATTTGAGTGGAAACATTTGAAAAAACAAGACGTAAATGTCGTAATTGGTATAGTCTTAATTGAAGTCTGTACTGTCAAAATTGAGAGGACTAAAATATTTGGCGATAAGAATACTAAATGAAAATATGTGGTTCATGAATGTATGGGAATGAACGTGAATGAAGACATTATATGTTTTAAAATTGAAAATGACATACACCCCCACAGCTACTATTTAGAATGTGAATTTAGGTAGATGATTCGTTATCTTGCGTTAACTGAATATGTGTAAGTTAATTTCTGCGGATAGTATAAATGTTATTATATTTTAAAAATTGAAGTGTTCTTAATTTATGTTTTCAGTAAGTTGCTTTATTCATATCTATTTGTACATTATAGAATTATAAGCACTGAAACTGAATATTTTTACTTTCCCCTCCATTAAGTAGATTTATTATATTTAATTATTGAAAAAAATCTCAATTATCTGCAACAGCATTTGGGAAAACTAATACACGTTGCTTAGATGTTAAGAAAACTCTACAAATTTTTATTAAAAAAAGCCTTAACAGCACGAAAATTCTCAACCATTGCTAATAACGAAAGATTTAACACTGAGATCCAGAGAAGCGAAAGATCTTCGATAAACTCAGGCAGGCACCACACACACACACACACCACGCACGCACGCACAACCCACGCACACCCGCACACCAACGCACACACCGCACACCCAACGCACGCACGCACGCACGCGCACACAGCGCACCACACGCGCAACACGCCGCACACACGCGCACAGCACGCGCCACACACGCGCACACACGCGCACACACGCCGCTAACACACCGCGCAACACACGCCGCACCACGCTCGCAACCGCGCGCACACGGCGCGCAACGCGCGCACACGCGCAACACGCGCACACCACCACACACACACACGCGCACGCGCATCACGCGCACACGCCACACCCGCGCACACGCGCCACACGACACACACCGCACACGCGACAACGCGCACACGCGCACACGCGCACACGCGTTACACGCGCCACGCGCACACGCGCACACGCGCACACCACGGCGCCACCACGCGCACACGCGCACACCAACAACACACACGCACGCACGCGCGCGTGTGTGCGCGTGTGTGCGCGTGTGTGCGCGTGTGTGCGCGTGTGTGCGCGTGTGTGCGCGTGCGTGCGTGCGTGCGTGTGTGCGTGTGCGCGTGTGTGCGTGTGTGCGGGTGTGCGTGGTGTGCGTGCGTGCGTGTGTGTGTGTGTGTGTGTGCCTGCCTGAGTTATCGAAGACTCTTCCGCTTCTCTGGATCTCAGTGTCTAATCTTCGTTATTATGCAATGGTTGAGATTTTCGTGCCTGTTAAGCTTTTTTAATAAAATTTGTAGAGTTTTCTAAACATCCTAAGCAACGTGTATTTAGTTTCCCAAATGCTGTTTGCAGATAATTGAGATTTTTTTTCAATAATTAAATATAATAAATCTACTTAATGGAGGGAAAGTAAAAATATTCAGTTTCAGTGCTTATAATTCTATAATGTACACAATAGATATGAATAAAGCAACTTACTGAAAACATTAAATTAAGACACCTCCAATTTTAAAATATAATAACATTTATACATAGTCAGAAATTAACTTACACAATATTCAGTTAAACGCAAATAACGAATCATCTACCTAAATTCACAATTCTAAATAGTAGCATGTGGGTGTATGTCATTTTCACATTTTAAAACAATATAAGTCCTTCATTCACGTTCATTCCCATACATTCATGACCCACATATTTTCATTTAGTATTCATTCACCCAAATATTTTAGTCCTCTCAATTTTGCACAGTACAGACTTCAATTAAGACTATACCAATACGACATTACGTCTTGTTTTTTCAAATGTTCCACTCAATTACACAACTGTGATTTAAGCATTTTATTTCATCTCTGCCCCAAAAACGCTTGGCTCAAATTTACGACGTCTCTCAAGAAAGTTAATAAGTGAATAGTAATCGTAGTTAAGTCATTTACTATCATTATTGATATGCTAGTACTGTGAAACGTGTCTTTAACATTACATAGTGACAACTGATTTATAATTCATGTAATTGGATCTCCAAAAACTTTTAAAATGAACCATATTAATTTTTCGCCAACGGAAAGATTGAGTTTAGTAGCAATGTCTGATCCAAATATTGCCCTAACCTCAACTAATGTGGATATGCATACATCATCAAATAACATCAATGTAACTCCAATGCATCAAAACCATCCTCAAATGAATCAACTTTTCAACAAAATCAAGGTATTGCTTTCTCTAACATGCAAACGCAACGCGGCTCACCAAGTGATTCTCTATTGTTTCAACTTCCCCAATATCAACAAAATAATTTCAATTTTTATGTTATATATTATATTTTATTCGAAGCCCTGAAAATTGTAAAAATTGTACTTGTAGAAATGAAAGTAGAATTAAAAAAAAATAAGTTCAATTCCATTTCGACTGTTCATTTTCGTGCTTGTTCTCATGTCGGCAGTCTCCATGACATCAAACATTGCAATCGTTCGGTTTTCTAATCTAGTAGCCCGTGTGTATTCTTGTATTTCTGCCTTCGAGTGAAACATGAAAGAAATATGATTGACCCACCATTACGACTCATGTCAATATCCATAAGGCCCTACCTGCAAAAAGCGTGAAAATTATAATTTTAAATCGAATTTATATATGAATATGGATGGTGCAACCAAAATATAAATATCCAAAGAGCCTCGAGATCGTTTAAATAGATAGAGTAATATCCGTTTTGGAGAATATCTTCTGAGAGTTTCAGGCAACACAATGCAATTGATATTTGAAACAAATTTTCAAAAAAAGGTTTTACCTAGTATTATAAGCAAATACTTTTGGAACAATTCACAACACATCTTCAAAAACAACATTTGAAGTAATTGTACAATCTTCTTTGACTTTTTTGTTTGCTTTCCGTGATAGTCAAAAAATATTTTAAAAGCTTTTAACTCTTCAGAAAGCTACATAGAGTTTCCCATGTGAGAATATAAGATCGGTCAAGTACAACCCTTCTCTTTGCGGTGTTTGAAATTGCAATTTCAATGCAATAAAGCACCGAGAAGAGCCGAACTAACAAAAATGTACTAGAATATTCTAGAAGACCTCTTCCAGTAAATTATGGTGTGAGGTACGTTTCTTTGAAGCCTATCGCCTCAAAATTCCCTAGAATGATTTGCTTGCGAGTAATATAAATACACATAGATTTCCAGAATGCTGCAGAGTATTGCGGGCTGCATTTGGCATGAAAATACAGCTGCGTTGTTTTCAACAAATTCTTCATAGCTTTAAAGTTAAAGTGCAACTTGTCCAATACCTGTAAAATTATCTTTACTTATAGTACTCATTTATAAAGACTGAAGATACTATAGAGATACGATAATACGATTGCACTGAGACCAGTAAAACTCATTTTTACCCATGAAAAAATATAGAAGAGGATTTCTTCTGTTCATCTCCTTATGTTTACGACAATTTTAGATACTAGTAAAAGCAGAACTTGAGAGAATATTGTATAATAAACTTGTGTTCTGTAGCATTAATTCTTTAAAAGTTTTTCCTCTTTCTTGAATAAAATTAAATGACTTCTTCATTACTGTTCTTCAAAACATAATATTTTCAGGAATACTTTATTAATCTTGCCAGAGCATGAGAGATCCATACATATTCCTACAGAGTGGTGCAAGTGGGGTTGACTTGGCATGAGAAATAATCCCTGTGCACGTAATGTATAATGAATAATTAATTATAGGAAGTGAATTTATTTGAAACGTATCATGCATGGAATTACATAATTATATGAAATAATTATATACATTTACACATAACGATTTAATTTTAATTATCATAACTGTTATGAGCCAAGGCTACTCTTGACACATAATTCAATAAAATTAGAAAATATTAAGAAGCAAATTTGATATAGGAAATATCAATTGAATGCAAGTTAACGTAATAATAAATATTAGTCAATCACAAGTAGAAAACAGGAAAGAAAAAAACCAGGGGTGTTAAAACAGTACATACTGTCTCACATTATTTCTAAGAGCACTGCTATATTATGCTACTATTCATAAACATGCAAAAGTGTTAGAGACTAAAATTCGAACTCTAGCCGACAATTAAAACTGTAACTGTTCCAACACTATATTTCCAATACGCAATTTTTTTCATTTTGGAAATTTCGATAAAAATGGGACTAGCCTCGGTTTTTTGTCGTCCCTTGATACATAAAAGGAAAAAAATTAAAGAAAACATTTAGAGCGATTAGAGCAAGCTAAGTTATTTACGTATTAACTAACTCGTCATGAAAAAATTCATGCGAAATATTTCATATACTTATTCCCCATCAACGATACAATGCTGTTTTTTGGTGCGGATAAGTCTGCACACCTGTGTATCAAGATCATTATTTGGAGGTTAGTCATGTCTCATTTGAAGCACTTCAAATACTGACAACACAACAGAATATATTGTTTGATATGAGTTTATATAAAATTTATAATTTCTTAAAAATTGAAATGACGAAGTCTTGAAGTTGAAAGTGACGCACTGACGAGATATTTTTATAGTCACTGAAAACATTAAGTAGATATTTATAAGATAAATCGCAGAGAATTAAACCAGAATAAGTCATAGTTGATTTTTTCAATGAATATAACGCAAAATATAAAATATTACATTATAATTTGAGAGATAGAACGCCCTGTTGCTTAGACGAAGCTAAACTCTAACAGTTCAAAAATATTTCTTTACAAAATGTATTCCATCATATTAAAACAAAGGAAAAATAATACCATCAGTCACAAAACTTGAGAATCGAACTGATGTTAGGAACATGAAAACTAGACCTTCGAACAAAGCGTAGTACTCGTACGTAAATGAGTGTGCGTAGGTGCCGTAGAAACGCTAAACAACACAGGACTTAGGATATGAAGGCATGTCGCCTTTTCCATCTCCACCCGAGAACCAAGAACGCGAAGTCAAGTCGCCTTAAATAACTAGCACAGTCGACTCCGCCGCTGCCGCTGCCGCCCCCTTGGATGTCGCGATTACGAAATATTGCGGCGAGGCTCGCCGGCAGAACACGTTTCGCTTTTTTGGAACGACTTCTCGGGCAGTTTATCGCGCCTATCGCTCGACCGGTCGCGGCTCGAGAGGTGGCGTGCGCGCGCGCGGCGACGACGCGACGCGAGGCGACGCGCTCCGTGCTCCGCCGCGCCCCTGAGCCTAGGCGTCGAGTTACACGCGTGCTGTCCGGCGCCGCGCACTATGCATATGCAGATCCAGAGGCGGCGGCGGCGGCGGTGACCGAGGAGCGGCCAAGGCGTCGCAGGCGGAAAAATTCGCGCGTCTTTTGTGGGGGCGGGAATTCTTTATTTGTTCTGGCGTTTGCTACACGTGGGGTGTGAGGACACGTTTTGGATTCCATTTCCCTCTTATTATGTTTTATATAAGCGAAAATCTCTTGTGTTGTATTTGTTCGTGAGTGGAAATTAATTGATTTTTTTGGTGCGACAAGGAGGAACATTGATGGTTTTTTCAGTATAACATTGTATTCCTATAAAAACATGTAACATTGTACGTAATGTAGCATTGTATTCCTGTTTGGCTGAAATATAACACAAGAGTATTGAGAAGCTATACATTCTGTATGTCAAGTGAGTCATTTCAGATGGAAAAATATACCAAACTGTTACCCATAATTGGAATAAGTAGTGATTGCAACGTTCTGTCCTTACATGCACAGATTTCGGTTGAAATTGTTGTTTTTTAAATCGTTTCGCCGAACCTGTATATTATCACAACCTATATAATAGCATACCTTTCCATCACTTGTAGAGCTGTTGTCGACTCGAGAGAGACGTAATTTATAAGTTATATATTTTTCTAGACCTAAGGAAACGGCCAAAGCGCCATTCTGTAAAGAGGTAATTTAGACATGCTAGCTATTAGTTGTAAGATTAGCTTTAGCTTTAGATTCTAAGTACTCCCCCTTCTGCCGCAAAAGCCAAGTGTGGGTGCGGCGTGCGCAGATTGAACTTTCCCAAAAAGTGAATAAACTACCGCCTTGCCAGGGATGCTGCTGAGGGAACTCAAAAAGAAAGATACTCGGTGTGTTTAATCCCTAATTATTATCTGAATATTTTGTAATTATAGTTCGAAACCTCTGTAAAAAATAATTACACAGCAGTAGCTTCCGGAAAAAATCACCGTATTGTTTATGAGCTTCTACGACCGCCTACAACTCATACTGGACTTACATGGAGAAACGCGCGGAAAACCTTATCTTCCAAAGAGTTACCTTTTATATTGAATGATTCTTAAGACAAAATTTGCGACTGATGATATTATGACTATGAAGAATTATCATGCAAGTAAACCGAAATTTGAATATCGTCATTTATGCGAGCTTGAAACTTTGCATTTTAAAAAAATGTAATTAATTGTGGCCATTTAATTTGTAATTAATGTAATCTGAATAAAGCATGTGTAACTTAATAATTATAACGCACATTACAGATATACGGGAAAGTAGAAAGTAACTAGTGGTGCAACAGAATGGCACAGACTTTCTCGTATTAGTTTTCTATTTCCTTTGCTCTCGGCCAGCTCTACACGAACTTGCCACATAATCTAGTCAACTGCCATCTATCGCCACCCAAAGTAATTTTTTTAATTTTTTTCTTAATCTTTTGATTTCCTAATTATATTATTATTATTATTATTATTATTATTATTATTATTATGGTAGACTACATGGAATCCGTGAAGAGCTAATGTCTGTCGCTTCATGCGGGGTGAAAAACGTGGTTGGTTTCCCTAATTTAAATCAATTTTTTTTCTAGTGACTTGAACCAGCATACTGTAACGTATTAGCCAGCGTGCCTCATGGCATCTATTTGGGGACGCTTGGTTGCGGATTA
>BOPP01000005.1:12604242-12645726 GCA_017312745.1 Gryllus bimaculatus | reverse complement strand
CAAACATTGTAATTAGTCAGTCAACAAACATGAAATTGTTCAGAAATATTTAACAGTTGTCATCTTTTTTATTAATTGTGTTGGTTTTTTGAACTTTAATAAACAGACACTAAATAGATATTGTGTTCTGTTTTTAAAAGCAATAAATAAAAAATAAGAAAAAAATTAATATCTGTTTATGAACGTCAGAAAACCGAATGCCAATGTAGGGAAAAAAAAATATTGGCGTAACAACGAATTATAGTATCAATTATATCTTCATTTTCTTTCCTTTCAGATATGGCATTAGAGTGCCTCGATTTTGTACATTCATTCCAAATTGTCAAATACAATTGAAGAGAGTTTAAAAAATGCATGAATAAAAACTTTCCCTCTTTCTAAAGTATTTCATTACCCACTTGTTATTTAAAAATTTAGTTTGTTCTAAGCACGATGATCCTAAACTACTTTAAACGTAGTTACTAGAAGAATACGCTTACCACTCACGGCACAACTAATTTCATGAAGCATTCCAGTGTCGGAATCACTACGCTAAAAACTACCGAATCTTGGCCAAATTGCCCACATAAATGTTCTTAAAAGCTCTAAAATCATATTAAAAACCAATGTTTTAATTTCAACAATTTAAATAAATAATTTTGAAAGCACATTCTCACAATTTCTCCTAGTCATTGCACTTAAACAACTGCTGAGACACTAAGCAGTATATAGATTTTCTTGAAATAACAAGGCATTGCTCTCAAAAATATTATATGATAGAATACAATATATGCATTAAGAATTATCCACGCAAAATACGTATCGTAAGTAGATTATTTATCATTACAAATAATCTCTCTTGTAAAAAGTATATTAAGGTAAAATACTGTTCTACTACTTTCGAACACATGAAATGCAGGATGGTTATAGTCAGCATATTTTAAAACTGCTTTCATAGAACTACAAAACATTCAATGTAATAATACGCATTTTATTGAAGAGCTCGAGACTATGCCCACTTTAATGAAATTGAGTTTTAGGTCAAAAATTTGTCTGTACATACAAGAAATCTTCATAAAGTTAATATCACTCTGTTATTTCTTACCAAATTAAATACCGTATGTCCCACAACTGAATGAGCCCACATAAAAGTAATATTTCAATTTTCGCAAAAAAATATGGCGTAATCTATATGTACCAGAAACTCACACATTCCATATTACCTAAGAAATAAACAAATCTACATTATACTTTCTCCAGATATATTTAGCAAATAAATGTCTTTTCTATTTATAAATGTTTAATAATATTATAATGACAATTTCAGTGGACTAGAGGTTAATAGTATAGCTTAAGACAAAGTGTCGCAACAAAATCCATATTTGCCCTCATCAGAGTGTGCAAAAACAATTTTATAAAAATATTGTGCTCTCCCATAGCATGCATAGTCTCTCTGATTTCTTCCTAGCCATGTGATAGTGGTGCCTGCGCAGGATTTACGCAGAGCGCAACTTCGGTCTCTGCGGCCGTTTCCTTACGCCGCGTTTTTGCCTCTCCTCTCCATCTCCACCTCCCCATCCTCATGCCCTCTCGCGGCCTCCCCTGCCACCTCCGCTCCGCGCCGCGTCTTCGTGTAATTTGTTAATGGCCGCGCGGCGGGGCGCAATGGGCTGGGCGAGACCCGCGGCCCGCCCCCCCCCCCACCGACCTCGCCGCCCTCTTCCGACTCTCAGCTCGCCGCACGCACCCGCCCTGCACCGGCAGGCCTCGCACGCCGCCCGAGACCCCATCCATCCAACTGGCGACCAGTTGACCTAACAACCCCGCGCAACACGCAAGTTACCGCCCCCCCCGCGACCCCTCCCGCCACCCCGCCGCACGCGCGTTAGAGCACGCGCGTCTCTGCGGATGCCAAGGAACTAGGCCGAGTTTCCCTCACGTTCGAGGCGAGAATTAAAATACGCAAACTATGGCTGGAATGCACTAAACGAAAGCATTAAGTATTTATGCCAATAAAAATGGAATGTTTAAATACATATTTAACGCTTGAAGAAGGATTTGTTTCTTTCAAGTAAAAAAGAACAAAACTCAGAAACCTGTATTGAAACTGCATTCGCAAACAAAAGTGCGTTGATTGAAACGATGAGTTATTTTGCCACTTACTACGTTTTTATATTCTTCTGTAACTCGTACGAAAAAGTTACATAATTAGTTCGAGTGAAAAATTCAAAACCGTTCGTTCGCAGTTCCCAACAACAAAATACACTTTATGCAATGTTTGCCTAACGACTTACGTCATTCTACAATATTTAATCTAAACTGTGTTACTAAACATGTTCAAAATTCATGTTTGTTGTATCACGCCGTAGGTCTTTCCAATTATAACGTACAAAGACAATAAGCAAAAACCGCTTCCCACATTCAAGTTGTATAAAAAAATTCTCTGGTGCAAATTGAAAATTACATAAATGACTGCCACAATGTACTCAATATTTAAAAATAGTTATTTTAATTAAGATTTAAATTGTAAAAACTTAAAATTAACATTATTTTTGAACAAATTCGTTTAAATAAAAAATGTGTCAATGTTTCAAAAGATGTTACATAATAGATGATTTAGATCTTCAATGACTTATCAAACGGAAATAGTCAAAAGAAAAAAAGGGAAGAAAAAATTGTAAAAGCCATCAATAAATCAAATCATAGAAATATCAAGGAGCCTATCAGCAAAATTGTCTAGTTCATAAATATTTTATTGATATAATACAGCCAGACTGCAAAATCCAAGAAGCACACAGAAGGAATTCCCATTAAAGCCGGCATATTCTACATGTATATTCGATACAATAAAAAATCGTTGCAAATAGTGATTGTCATTCAAACGGAAAAAAATGAGATTGAGAACAGAATTCAGAATTTTGTACAGTAATAAAAGTACCAGCGAGTCCCTATCCACTCTGCGTAATTGTGAAAATCATGTTGATGTCACAAAACACTAATATCAAACAACCCAAAGATTGGTTTGGATACCCATCTGTAGACCTCTGTCTGTTCTAATCGACATCAAACGAGTCTTTAAACGATCGTATGTTACATCTTTATAACGTAAATATGAAATAAACTATTGCCACTATCTTAGCAAAAATTGATTATGCTTTGTAACATTCTCGTCACATGATCTAATTTCATTGAGTTGATGTCTCTGGACCACTGCACCTGCTATGGTCATTATTCCTTAGTATAGCTAATGATATTTTCGCGGTTGTTCTGGTGTTCTTTACTCTCCGCTATAGATCGAGGTCCGTCTCGACATACACCGTTTGGCTTGCGTGGATTTCCCGTTATGTATCTCCTCTAGGCGAGGCAGCTCAAGACAAAACCAAATCTAAGTTCTTGACTGGTCGTCCAAATATGAACAGTGCGTGCAGATGTAAGAGAAGGGCTTGAGAGAGAGAAAGGAAGAGCGCGCCTGATAGTGTTCCGTACGTCTCCATAGCCGTAGACAAGAAAAACACGGGAAAAACTACAGTCAGACTAGATCTAGCCGCTAAGTTCTCCCAGGACACGCTGAATTTGTCTCAGCGTATTTAGCAACTGTCAAAAATCCGTCCACAGGACGCTAATATTCCCGATAGAGAGTCGCTCAGTGCGAAGATAGAGTGGAATTTGTGACTTTGAAACGAAAAGCAGCTGTTAATTTATTTGGTTTTAGAATGAAACATTTTCTATGATAGTAATGTTTCACTTTATAACGGTTGAAGATTCTGCTAGGCAAAAAACTTAATCGAAAAATGTTATAGTAATATGATTTATGGGCATCCTACTATTCAACAAATGGACAAGTCACACCCATAGAATATGAATTCCATATTGATATAAAAACTTCAATAATTTTGTGAACTCTTTTAACCAAAGAACTGCTCATTGTGGTCAATAGATCAAAAAATGTCCCAGGAATCATTATCCTGTAGCCAAAACGTCACTATAAAAGCAAGGAAAAGCTACTTCAAATTTTACCAAAAATTAATAAGACTACAAAAATGTTTTTATAGAATAGAAAACCCTTACGCTTAATTTAGAGAATTTTCGTTTTCCATTACATTATGCATGATTATATTAGAGAGGATTTTTAGCTTAGTATATATGTGCATTTCTGAGATAAACTCACATACAAAGTACATTCCAGTTCCCATACTTTTTAAAATCTTGAATAGTTAATATGTTCAACAATACTCTTTTACAATAAGTATTCGGAATTTGAGAGTTTATCATAACGAAGATTCATTTAGTTCACTATCCTGAAATATATATCACAGAAAAAACTTTCTTATTATCCACTACCGATTCAACCGCCAGCAACTGCGTAGGAAAAGACACAAGCTGCTTCCCAGCTTTCGTTTGGCACAAGAGACCCATAAGCAGTGGGCAAAAACAGCCCTTCTGTCTCTCCTCCTCGCGGGTCCCCCCCCAGAGGCCCAAGACGGAAAGAGCGAGCCGCCGGGGCGGGGAGGGCGTGCGGCGCGTGCGCCGCTTCAGTTGTGAGGAAGGTGCACCCGGGCTCAGCCGACTCTCTATCGGTGCTGACTTTATTGCGCCGCCCCTCGCCAGGCCCTTGTTGCCCCCCGCCCGCCCCACACTCCCAAGACGCCACCCCTAGCCCCGATCCCTAGCCCCGCGAGCTCCCGGATTCCTATCAACGGTGCTGCCAAACCTCTCGCTGCTACTTCCGAAAGAACTGTTAGAGACCTGCGGAACGTATGCATCTCCAAAGATATTGAACATAAAGTTGTTTTAACTACTGTTCTACAGAGAAAAATGTTAATTTCACATAAAAAACTTATTATTACACGATAGTTTACAAAACTAACTCTCCTCATAACTATAGATCGTTTCATAATTTTCGCAAGTTTTTCTCAACTTTGGAACCGGCATGCTAATTTCACTCTCTTAATATGACGTAAGAGTTTCATTTCGAGCTAATTTTATTTTTTCACAAAATTACACATAAATGTATTTTTTAAGATCGTTTCGCGCCGTATTTCACATTTTAGCAATTGTTAAAACACTATTGTATGGTGCGAGTTGAAGTAGCCGTTATAAATGATTCTAAGAAGTTTTAAAAACTCTTTAATTTTGCCGTGAAAAAAAAAGCTCAATTTACAATTTCTGAGTGGTTTAAAACGCCATTTTTCTTAAAAGCCGCCGAGACGATTTTCAAAGAATATTGTCCCGTAATTAGAACAGATTTTTCACGGCTCTAATAATTCTTAAATTAGTTCATTTCTCTGTTCTAATCTATTAGAAACTAAGTGTTTCCTTAATTAATGCATATGTACATAAAACTATTCTTGAGTGTTTTAATGGTTGTCTCTTATATTTATTGATTGTGACGTCATGATACTCACAGCCGGACCACAGACAAGAAGCTTTCGTTAACAAATATATTATTAAACAAGAAACCCAAACAAATATATACACTTATTAATCACTTTTAAACCCCTAGCTCTGATAGACCTACTATCCCCTTGATCGCGGGAGCGCATTCAAACCCGATTGAAGATGGTTTTGATGTGGCATTCGCCACTCCTACTTTTGAATGCGCGCCACAAAGCCAGCTTCCGTGACGGATGGTCACGCTGGGACACAAAGTCGTTCTTGCGCACCAACGGCTAGGTTTAGCCTCATCCAGGAGCGATTCTTATCCGATTGAGAATCTGCGCGTGAATCGTGCACTTCAACCACTCTTCACCCTCGCAGCACGCACACAGCATCGCTCCCGTGACCGCTCACCCAAGGACTAAAAGTCCGCAGCTTCGTCAATTAATACTCCGCCTTCGCGAGCCTGGCTCGCATAGGCACCGTCTTGGCGCCAGTTTTTCAACACGCACGAGGTTCTCCACCGTCTCCAAACCTGCCTACTGGCCTCCGTACACTCTGCTTATATAGGCGAGGCCCACGTGCCTCCTAGTCACCGCCACCCCCCGCTTGTAGCTAACAGTGAAAGCTTCTATAGCCGAAGACACCCAAAGCCCTTGTGTCTCCCGTCTCCGCGTTCTTCCCTTTACGGAAAAACCCCTACTTCCTGTGCGAGATAATCGCTCCCCCCCGCCCGTCCCGGCGCCCTCTTTCCGTCTTGGGCCTCTGGGGTGGGGACCCCGCGAGGGGAAGGAGAACAGAAGGGCTGCTGCCCACTGCTTACTGGCGTCTCTTGTGCCAAAGAAAGCTGGGAAGCCAGCTTGTGTCTTTTTCTACGCCAGTTGCTGTGCGGTTGAATCGATAGTGGAATAATAAGACAGTTTTCTGGATATATTTCAGGAAGTGATGAATGAAATCATTCGTTATGAAAATCTCAAATTCCCGTAACTACATTGTAAAAGAGTAATTGTTGAATCATATTACAATTCAAGATTTTAAAAAGTATGGGAACTGAAATGTACTCTGCATGTGGTTTTATCTCAGAAATCACATATATAACTACAGCCAAAAATCACATTTAATAGAATCCATGACATATGTATGGTAAAATCAGATTTATAATTCTCTAATATAAGGGTTTTCTATTCTAAAAACATTTTGTTTAGTCTTATTATTTTTGGTAAAACTTTGTAGAGCTTTTCCTTGCTTTATAGTGACGTATTTGCTACAGGATCAATGATTCCATGGGACACTATTGACCCAAATGAGAGCTTCTTTTGTTAAAGAGTTCACAAAATTAAATGAATTTTATATATCATATGGAATTCATATCTATGGGTGTGACTTGGCCATTGTTGAATCAGTAATGCCATAAATCATATTACTTAACATTTTGTGATAAGTTTTTTGCCTAGCAGAATCTTCAATGTTATAAATGAAAACATTACATCATAGAAATTTTCATTCTAACCAAATAAATTAACAGCTGGCTTTCGTTCAAAGCCAACAATTCCACTTTCTTCGCACTGGCGACTCTCATCGGGAGGTCCAAAGCCCGCCTGTGGCGGATTTTTGACAGTAGCTAAATACCTGAGACAAATTCAGCCGCTGTCTGGAGGAGAACTCTAGCGGCTAACTAGTCTGACTTGTAGTTTTCCGTGGTTTTTCCTTTTCTCTTTCTTAGCCCTCCCCCTCTCTCTCTCTATCTCTCTTACACACACTGTCTCTTATGTGGACGACCAGTCAAGAACTTAGATCTTGTTTTGTCTTAGCTGCCTCGCTAGAGGGAGATACATACACAGAGAAATCCACCGCAAGCCAAAGTGTATGTCGGAGACGGACCTCACTATCTAGCGGAGGAGTAACACCGCAAACACCCGCGAAAAACATTCACTATACTAACGGGACCATGACCATAGCTGTTGCAGTGTCCAGAGACATCAACCAATGAAATACGTCGATGGGAGAATGTTACAAAGCATACGAAATTTATATGACAGAATAGTGCATAGTTTATTTCATATTTACGTATAAAGATCTAACATAGCGATCGTTAAAGACTAGTTTCGAACTGTGATTTAGAAAGAAAGGTCCACAGATGGAGTACTCCAAACCAATCTTTGGTTGTTTCGATTTATTATTTTGTGACATCGTAATCATCATTTTAAATTACGCAGAGTGATAGGGACTCCTGGTACTTTTTCATTACTGCCAAAATTCTCGAATTCTGAATCTCATTTTTTCCCTTGATGACAATCACTATTTGCAACGATTTTTATTGTATCGAATACATGTAGAATATGCGGCTTTAGACTGCCGTTCCTGTGTTGCTTCTTGGGATTTTGCAGTCTGCTGTATTATACAATAAAATATTTCATAACTAGACAATTTTCTAGAAGGCTCTTGATATTTCTATGGCTTTATTTTATTGATGGCTTTACAAATTTTCTTCTCCCATTCTTTCTTTTGCTATTTCCGTTGAATCATTTTTAGAAATCCTAAATAATCTATTATGTAACATCTTTTGAAACAATTGACACATTTTTATTAAAACGAAATTTGATTCAAAAATAAATGTTAATTTTAAAGTTTTCTACAATTTAAAATCTTTAATTAAAATAACATTTTTAAATTCATGAGTACATTTGGCAGTATTTATGTAATTCATTTGCACAAGAAGTATTTTTTATACAACTTTGAATGTGTATGCGTTTTTGCTTATTGTCTTGTAACTGTATAATCTGGAAAGCACTCGCGATTGATAACACAAACTGAATTTTGAAATGTTTACTACACACAGTTTAAGACCTTAAAATAGTTGTAGAATGACGTCAAGTCGTTTAGGCAAAAAATTGCCATAGCGTATTTTGTTGTTGGGACACATGCAAACGAACGGTTTGTTCTGAATTTATGTCAACTTCGACGAAACTGAATTTATGTCAACTTTTTCGTACGATTACGAAGAATATAAAAACGTAGTAAGCGCAAAATATAACTCTCGTTCATTCAGCGCACTTTTGTTCGAATGCAGTTTCAAATACAGGTTTCTGAGTTTGTTCCTTTTTAGTTGAAAAGAAACAAATCCTTCCTTCAAGCGTTAAATATGTATTAAAACATTCATTTTTTATTGGCATAATACCTATAAATGCTTTCGTTTAGTGCATTCCCAGCCATAGCTTTGCGTAATTTTGAAATTCCTCGCCTCGAAACGTGAGGAAACTCGCGCCTAGTTTCCTTGGCATCCGCCAGAGACGCGCGTGCTCTAACCGCCGTGCCGGCGGGGGTGGCGGCGAGGGGTCGTCGGGGGCGGTAATTGCGTGTTGCGGGGTTGTTACGTCAACTGTCGCCAGTCTCGGATGGATGGGGTCTCGGGCAGCGTGGCGACCCCTGCCGGTGCAGGGCGGTGCGGCGGCGCAGACAGAGCCGGAGAGGGCGGCGAGGTCGGTGGGAGGGGGGGGGGCGGAGGCCGCCGCGTCTCCCACGCCCATCTGCGCCCCCGCCGCGCCGGCCATTAACAAAATTACCACGAGACGCGGGGGCGCGGAGCGGAGGTGGCGAGGAGGAGGAAGGGATGAGGATGGGGAGGAGTGGAGAGGAGGGCAAAGAACGCGCGCGTAAGGAAACGGCCCCGAGAGACGCGAAGGCGCCTCCGCGTAAGTCCTGCGCAGGCACCACTATCACATGGTAGGAAAAATCAGAGAGACTATGCATGCTATGGGATGAGCACAATATTTATAAAATTGTTTTGCACCACTCTAATGAGCAAATACTGCATTTTGTTGCGACACTTTGCTCTTAAGTATACATACTTAAGCTCTAGTCCACTGAAATTGTCATTATAATATTATTACACATTTATAACAATAGAAAAGACATTATTTGCTAAATATATCTGGAGAAAGGTATAATGTAGATTTGTTTAATTTCTTCTAGTATATGGAATGTGTGAGTTCTGGTATATATAGATCTACGCCATATTTCTTTGCGAAAAAATTGAAATATTACTGTTTATGTGGCGCTCAATCTTCCAGTTTGTGACCCTACTGTATTAGTACATTTTGGTAAGAAATAACAGAGTGATATATAAACGTTTATTACAGATTTCTTGTATGTTACAGACAAATTTTACCTAAAAACTCAATTTCTATCTAAAGTGGCATAGGTTGCTCGAGAGCTCTTCAAATAAAATGAGTATATTTACATTGAATGTATTATGTAGTTCTATGAAAGCGCTTTTAATGCTGACTATAACATCCTCGCATTCATGATGTCTGAAAGTAGTAGAAAGTATTTACCTTAAATATACTTTATTGACAAGAGACGATTATTTGTAATGATACAATATCTGACTTACGAGTAAGTATTTTGACGTGGAATAATTCCTTAATGAATAATTGTATTTACCTATCATAATAATAATTTTTGAGAGCAATGCTTGTTATTTCAAGAAAATCTATATACTCCTTAGTGTCTCACCAGTTGTTTAGTGCAAATGACTAGGAGAAAATTGTGAGAATGTGCTTTCAAAATATTTATTTCAATTGGTGAAATTAAAATCATTGGTTTTTAATATGATTTTAGAGCTTTTAAGAACATTTATGTAGGCACATTTGCCAAGAATTCGTAGTTTTTAGCGTAGCATGATTCGATACTGAATGCCTTCATGAAATTAGTTGTGCCGTGAGTGGTAAGGCGTATTCTCTAGTAAACTACGTTTAAGAGTAGTTTAGGACTCATCGTGCTTTAGAACAAACTAAATTAAACACCAGTGTTAATGAAAATACTATTAGAAACAGAGGGAAAGTTTTTTATAATGCATTTTCTTTAAACATCTCTTAATTGTATTTGACAATTTGGAATGAATGTCAACAAAATCGAGCCACTCTAATGCCTATCGAAAGAAAAGAAAATGAAGATATAATTGATACATATATTCGTTGTACCGCAATATTCTTTTTTTCCTAACCATTGCATTCGTTTTCTGACCTTCATAAACAGATATTAATTTTTTTCTTTTTTTTCATTTATTTCTTTTTAAAACAAAAATATATTTAGTGTCTGTTTATTAAGTTCAAAAAACCAACACAATTAAATAAAAAAGATGACCAAACGTGTTAAATATTTCTGAACAATTTCCATGTTTGTTGATGACATAATTACAATGTTTGCTATGTTTTTTCTTCTTGCTGGATAGGATACAATATTTCAATATCAACATTAATTTCTTATCGTTAGTGGATTAATGATGTTTTGAAATAGAAAAATCGGTAATAATTTGTGAACTTAATGAGCGAATAGTCAAAAACTCCAAAATGTATTTATATGTAATTAAACATCACCAATTTTAGTACGTAATTTTCACATAAAATGGAGGATGCAAATTCAATAATATCAATTGAGAATCTGTACATTTGGGAAACATCGTGTCCTGGAAAATATCGTAGAGTTTTTCTTGACGTTAAACAGCCCAAGCGCCTCGTCCATTATCGTTGGATGAGCACCTCGGGCACCGCTCCGCCGCAGCGTCCGCCGTCGACTCCCGCGCGGAGGCCGAAGCGGAGGCCGCGGCGGAGGCCGCTGCGGAGGCGGCGAGGCGGCGCCGAGCCGGCGGCGCTCTGCGGCTGGCCGCCTTCCGCCAATGGGGCGCCCCGCGCGCGCCGTCCTCAGGTGGGGCGGCCCTACGGAGGCGGCGTCGCGGCAGAGGAAAAGAAGCCTCCCAAAGAATTGACTGGGAGTGGGGCCCAGGAACGCAAATCGCAGACCCGCCATACGTTCCGGCTTCTTTTTTCTCCTCTTTCTCCCGCGGCGGGCGGCGGCGGCGGCGGGCAGGGGGCGGCGGGGGCGGCGGGGGGCCTCCTGCATCTTCTTTCACGCGCCGCCGCCTGCGCCCGCCCCCGAGCGCCACTTATTTATTTCCCGCTGATGCTACTTTACGCGACTGCTTGGAACGCCGAGGAAAATTCACAATTAGCGTAAGCGATGGGGACCTACGCGCCGAGACAATACCTGAGCGTCCGTTTACAAGAAAAATGTGCGTTGTACGTTTTCGGAATACCTCAGCCTTCCACGAGGCAATAACAGTAGCTCAAAACGCAATTATACTCCATCTACGCGTTTCCTAATTCAAATACGTGGGAGACCGTCTTCGGAAAGCAACAAGGGAGATTCGTTTCCGAAGGGCGGCGGGCTGGAGGCGGAGCTGGCATTCTGAACGCGCGTGCTTCAGACGGGCAAGAAAGAGAAATCTGTATTTTTAAATCACAAATTATATCTTTCTTGCAGAGAGCATATTCCGAAAAGTTATGAGCGGTGAAAAATTATAAAATTAGATTTTACGGTTAAGCGAGCTCGCTGACGTCGGAGTGTCGGGCGCGTTTAAGTCTTACAAGTGCCTCTCGTTTTTCTTTCTAAGGAGTGATTATCATATTTAACGCGCGTACATTAATTTATTTCTTTCCTGCGCGGCAGGCTCACTAGAAACCAAACCCGTCGTAAGTTTAATAAGATTATGACCACAGGCGACTCTTGCAGTGTCAGTAAGCGAAAGGCACCTGATACTTCATCCGTCCGGTGCAACGACTTCTCTTATTTCCCTGGTATGGACGATGGAAACGAAACTCCTTCTAATAAATTCGCGACTCATCCTCCTGTACACGGCATCTCTAAAAAATTTCACGAAAAAAAACTACTCGTCCGCGGGAATAAATATCAAGGTGAGCGTGTTGGCTTTCTCAGTCTGCGGCAACGTTGTTCTCGTGCATGCTTTATGACACCTCACAGCAGACGACCAAAGAGCCTTATAACGCTCGAGGACTTTGTCGAATATACGGCAGAAGCGCCCATCTAAGCGTTACCTTAGAATCCGCACTAAATTACACATCAGACACTCCATCCCTGGGTGGATCCGTGGAGCCCTTGCGTATTAAGCAGTAACTTCTCTCTCTCTTTTCTCTCGTCTCGTCAGCCTTCTTTTTCTTTTTTTGACTGAGCTTACGGTATATTTCCTTTAGTGAAACGTATCACCACTCTGCGGCGGGGCGAGTGCGTTTTTAAACTTTGAGAGGTCTCATTCGCCTTCAGGGAAATGGAGTTTATAACGCTTTCAGGTCTCGCTCTGCGTTTATCAGCTGTTTTTATCATGGCGGTCCCCTTGCCCCTTCCCGTGCGCCCTCTAAGCTCCTTTTACGCGAGGCGGGCTCCTGAATTTCGAAGCGGGCGCTGGCGGCGCGAGGGAGAGGGAGAGAGCAGCTGATAACGTCGCCCGGCAGTGGGAGAGAGAGAGAAGAGGAGGAGGGGAGGGGAACGGAGGAAGAGAAGCGGAATTCCTTGATAAGTTCGCGGAAAACCTCGGGTTAGTTTCGGACCTTCCTTGGGATAGGGGCTCAACTCGCGATTGTATGCCGTTTTGTAAACGAGTTTACCGTTTCGTTACGCGGTCTGTTTGTGCGCCTTGAATGGTGGATACTGAAGGTACTGCAGATTTTTCTTGCGAATACAGATATGTAAGAATACACGTGCAAAGGGAGAATGTGTTTATTCGTGAATTTGCCTACATATATTACCCATATTAATTACCACGAAATACAATTGCCAAAAAAGAATAATACACTTTATACTAACCAGAAGCAAAAAACATTTTTCCAACACGTGAGCAATTTTTATTACGATGTAAAACTTTATGATAATCGGAGCCTTTAATACGAGTTATTTCTTACATTTATCTATCATCATAATAATCACCCTATCTTTGAAATTTTCTGTTTTTTAAATTACTGCCGTTACTTGTCACAAAGTGATAAACATTTCATAACACATGTACACGTTTTTCCCTTACAAACCAGCTGTCTAAGCAATCAATTTATTTTTTTGTTACAGGTATGTCTAGTGCACGTTTCTTCCCGTATGCCTACGTTTTTAGCCGGTGTTAGAGCGGTACGTTTTGGAATAATCAATGCATGCTTTATAGAACATTCTTAAAGTATATTTGAACACTTTTGTTTACGTAATGTATTACAATATTACACAATTTATTTTGAAAAACTTGCCCGTTATTTACTCTTTTGGTAATAATTTAAAAGACATTTTATATGTAAAGGAAAACATTATCGAGATTAATAACGCATACTAGACAACTTTTTCGTACAACTCACATTTCTCTAGAACATACCTGGCCGTATTGTGACGTCCGATGAAAGGTTGTCAACACTGCTAGCTACAATCTGGCAAACTGACCGGCAACGATGTCACACACCTTGCGCCTCGCACGCCGTCCTCTCCACTGACCCGCGCGCCGCAGCCGCCCTCACATTGGCGCGTCCTCACCGCGAGGACGGCCCGAGGCCCGTCCGCCACGCGCGCCTCGCCGTCACAATAGATAAGCACGGCGTGCGTCTCGCTGAGGACAGGGCTGGCAGCCCTTTAAGGCGTCCATTACTGTCACCCGGACGCAGGTCCCTTTTCTAAAAGGGTCATTGCGACCCCGACCGCCGACGCCCGACTCCGAATATTGTCGAAAAACCCCGCCAGCCAAGACCCGGCCCGCCCGTTGTAAAGCGAGCTTTTTACGGCGGACAGCCGGCCGTGCGACGTCACCGCCTCTGCAGTCGCCGCCGCCCGCCGTCCAGGTATCTGACAAGGCCTCTCGGAAACGGCGCTCAACAAGAGGTAACGGCGTCGTGAAAATTATACGGCGCTCCTCAAATGCTGTCGGGTTAATACATAATTCCCTTATCTCTCATCGGTCGTAGGAAGTTTGCCCGCGTTACTGGATGTCGTGTTCACTCTCGCTAAGAGCTTCGAAGCACATGTTTCAATAGGTGCTGAGGAGATCTTTTCTTCACACCAGTGAATGAATCGCTCTCTGAAAGAAGAGAAGTTCTTCTAGGTGAAAGGTCACATGAAATTCAAATGATGCAGCTTTCTAGTTTGCATGTCTAGTTTAAACTCGTTCATAAATTGCTGAGTACAATAGAACAACCTCCTATCCATTCCAGTTTTTTGTAGTTGATTAATTTTAAATTTGCATACATATATTACATCTAAGAATTATTTAATCATTTTGTTAACGAGTTAAATCGAGTTTGTGTTAAATCGATTAAAATTATTTTTTCTATCATTAGACAGCAGAACGGGTCCTTTAAATAAATTTATCGATATTAAAATATTTATTCTTATTTAAAAAGATTAGTAAACTTTGAATTGTTCTGATTGATAAGCACAATTCCTAGTGTAAGCGAGGGTGACATTCCGGTCCTTTCAAGGGTAGGTAGTCAAAGTTGTGGTTTGCCTGTGCTTTCCTCTGTGAATGATACTACGACGACATTGGCCCGTGAATGATGTTAATAAATGAATGATTATAGGGGAGACAATATATACGTGCATGGTATGTAAAGCTAACCACTCCATATAAAAGTGGTGAACACATCCGGCCTCATGTTGGGCTCGAATTCGCAACTTTAGGATGAGCTACTTGGATGATGGTCCTACGGCACCAACTGTGACGAAACTATTTTTTCTGGAAAGTGTTACTTAGAAAATACTCTTACATTTTAGTTTATAAGCCTTTTATCTTGATAAAAATGAAAAGGTACTCTAAATCGGAGAAACGTTTTAAAATTATATATTTTGTTTCAAGTGCTTTCGGAATCAAAATTAAAAGAGAAATAAATCTCATCATTTCACTACACAAGTTTCCGAATGAAATATAAATAGAATCTAAATTTCAACATTCCGCGATTGAATATCAAATAGCTGCCTCATGTGACACGGAAAACGTAAATGTCTTGGGTAACGACATTTTGCATATTGGACCGTTTGTACTGCTGGAGAGCTCGAGGGAGAAAAAAGGGGGGAAAATGGCAATATGCTGAAGCGAGGCAAGTGAGAAAAGAATAAATAGAAAGGCAGAGACGTCATCTTTGAAATGAAACCGCTGAGATACCGCTCGAGAGGGTGAAGCACGGCGGTCCCCTCCCAGCAGTCCCTGTTTCATATCCCGTAAAGAACAGTTCCTCCTCTGCCTGTCCTGCCCGACTGCTTCCGCCGCCCCGCCCGCTGCTCTCGCGCGGATAAATCCTTTTGCAGGTTTTATTGCGTAGGGCTATTGCATATGTGAAACTTGGTTATTAAAAGCAATATTTTAGAGTTATTGTGGCAGCAGCATTGACTCTTCTCCTTTTCCGCTGCGACTACGCGGGAAGATATTGGTCAGCAAATATTAATACGCTGCGCAGGCACGCCTTGCAGAAATGGGAATATTACTAATATCCGCAGAGCTGCTCAACTCGTTGAAAAGCGTGTTTTCTGTGTGTGACATGAAATAAATGAAGAACTCTACATTAGATTTAATTTATTTTTCGTTTACAAATAGTAAAAACTATACGGGACTCACAGAAAGGTGGATAAGAATTCCAGAATTTGACTCAAGCATTGGATGGCATTAAACGAAATAAAAAACGTTAGCAGTAACTCTGTGGGTAACTAATGGAAAACCAAGAAAAAAAATTATTAAAGCAGTATTGAAATTTAAAAACCGTGTTTTTTATATTATTTATTACAATAAGCCTTTTTAGAAATAATATAAAAATAATTATTCAAATTCTATTAAATAAATCAATTAGCTGCTCCACATTTCTGAAATGTCTCCAGTCTAATGATTATAACTCCGTAAACGGACTTGAGCTTGAGCTCGTTTCGAGTGCGCCGGTGGTGGGGGAGAGCGTACTCGGCTGCCCCTCCGCGAAATGCCGCGTTTTCGGATCCGCGTTGAAAGAAGTAGGCGGCTGCGGCGCGCGCCGCTCCGCTACTCATTAGAGCAAACATACGACGGGCGGCGCGCATCTCGCGGCTCGCGGCGCCGCAGTAAACACAATTTTGTTTCACCCCCGGAGGCACCGGTATTTACATTCCAGTACTCCGCAAGCCCTTGCCAGCTCGAGCATGTGGGGAATTTTCTCATTTAAAACGCACCTCTCCCTTTTCTTTTACGCTTTAAAATATATATATTTGCATATTCGCCCCCCCCTCTTCCTCCCATGTGCAAACATCTCCGGGGCGAACTTGTTGAAATGTAACAGTCCCGTTCTGCGGCGGCGACGGTCGCCGACGGTACCGGGCCCCCAAACGTATGGCGAGCTCTGCGCCTCCCCTCTGCACGCGGAATTTGTGCGTCGCTCTGCAAGCAGCGCAGTGGGCGAACCGACGTTCTTGGCGGACTTCGGTTTTCAGTTGGAGTACGTAAGGAATGTAAATATTTGCGAGCAAAAGATAAATAGGAAGAATACAAGTACTGGTGAGTTGTATTTTTGCAATACACTATTTATGAGAAAAAAGTAATAAAAATACGCGCAGTTAATATCATTGTTTTTAAGCTGAGCGTGCCCCCTTCATAGTGTACAATTGCCAAAATAACGAATTGATATGAAGCGTTCTTCAAGATCTGAAAGTTTGTTATCTGGACACTTCTTTTTATACATATTTGGAATATATAACTGTACAGTCGCCGTTCTCTACAGCGTGTAGAGTAGCCTAATAGTTAGGTAACATTGTATTTAGAAGATCTGGAAATTGTTGTGACATTTAGCTCTTATTCATGTTCGGAAACAATCTACGGGCGTACAGTAATTAACGTATAATGTACGTTGTTATGTATACTGTACACGGTTACTGTGCTGGTACATACTGCACCCGTCCCGAACTAATACTGTAAATCAAAATAAAGTAAACCATAATAAAAATGTTATCAATTTTACTTTCTTTCTAGGTGTTTTTGGGTAAGTCAGTACACAAATATTTGAAAAAATGTTTGGGGCTTGAGTATTCAAAAAAATATTTATAGAAATATGTTTTGACAATATAACTGCATGTTTTAAAAGCGTCAAAATAGAAATAATCTGGCTAAAAGGGCTGGTACATACTTGAGGTATCCAAAAAAACCGAAACATATTTAACTTACATTGAGATGCAAGAGAAAAAATTATTATTCGAACAGACAAAATTTCTCTTAATTCTACAATTTGAATGGTAAATATAAAGTAAACTATATTACCTTTTTTATTAAATTATTTTATTTATATTATTTTGAAGCATTAATACTAAAATAAACGATATAGTATACGAATAGTGAATGAAGGAGAAAATTTGAAAATTATTGATATTTTCTGGGGTTCAAAAGGTCTTTCTTTGCTTTATTCCGCTTCACAAAATACTAAATTATTAAGCAATACGTATGGAATAAACCAATGAATTTTCTTCAGCAAAATAATCTGCTCCTATTTACCTACCACCAGCTAAGCTGGAAGCTATAGGGCTCGAGTCTTAATGGTGTCGGAATGTTTGGGACTAGCTAGATAGCTGGATCGAATTCAGCTACAGTCGGAATTAGCAACGTAGTGACCGATAGTTCTAACACATTTTCTTAATTTATTCGATCAATATAAGGCGAATGAGGGAGGGGGAAGCAGTACCCTGACAAACGCGGGATCTTTCCTTCCTCATCTTTGCCTTGACTTCTCCCTTTTACATACCACATTTACACGATCACATATACCAGAATACCAGTTAAGAGCTTAGAGCTTCTACCGGTTAAGGTGATACTCGCTTCGGGAGATACCTTGAGAGAGATAACTCTACAAACAGTCGTATATATTTGCGTCAGATCTCACGTTCTAATGTGAAAGAATACTGACGCCTCCCGAAATTTAACTTGCACTACACTTACGACTATTTTATAATAGACCCACCCACAATTGATACCCACTCACTATTTAATTTTTCCGTCGGTTATTAGAAAAGAAATTCAGCTTCATTTCGTATTCTGGCGGATAGAGTAAATAGTGAGTTTCGACCAACGTGGTCGAGAATCGCAGCCAGGCGCACTGTGAGAGCATCGTGAGGGCGGCTTGAGGCAGCCGGAGGGCAGCAGGCGCCTCCGCGACGCCGCCTCCGCCTCCGCCTCCACCTCCGCCGCCGCCGCCGCATCCTGCGCCGCCGCCGCAGGCGCGTCGGTGAGCTTAGGAAGCGACGCTCCGACCACCTCGGAGTTAATTCCAATTCCTCGCGACATAATTTCATTAGCGCAAATTCCGTGACAAGACTATGCGCTCCGCACGCGCGCCGTGTCCCACGGCCCCTTGCGACGGCGGTGGCGTCTCCGCCGCCCGCGCTCGCTGCACCCTCCACCGCAGACGCCAGTGCGCACGGCGCGGCGCGGTCCCGAAACACGCCTCGCGAGGTGCATTTGTTTCCGAAGCGCGCGGGCGCGGCCGGCCGCCGCGGCGCGGGGGAGGAGTTGCTGCTGCTGTGCAGGAACTCGGGATTATTGCTTGGGGGAAGGCAGTTTCGTTCGCTGCAGTTGGCCGACGAGTGTTGGCCAAACTTATTCATTACTGAGCGAGGAAAAAAGTAGGAATGTGGGCGTATGGAAGGTGCGGATTTTCATCTCCTTGCAGGATGTTATTGCGGAATTAATTTAGGATACGAGCAGAATTTTTTGAAAGTAGATACTACTGTTGCAGCATATTGTATTTAATTAATATAATCATATGTCCTGCTAGTGTAGTCTTTATGAGGTAATCATTGGAAATTACATGAAGTTGTTGAACGAAATGCAATTTAATACTATTCATGGAAAATTATGTCTGACAAGCATAGTAAGCATCTGTTATTTTGAACAAAAGTCCTTCAAAATAGAAGAATGTGTTCAGAAATTCATTTCGTCAGCTATATTTTATACTCATCCGCATATCCACACGTACAAATGTGCGTAAACACAGTGCTGGTGAATTATTCAAAGCAAATTAATATTCTGAATGTGGGGATGAGATAACAGAGAATAAGGTTCCAGGAAAGGCTTAAGGAAGTTAATAGTGATACATAAAATGTTTAATTGGAAAGCTTTTAAGTATTCCCAGGAGCTTGATTTATGATTGAAAGTCAATCGTAGTTATAAGAAATTAATGCTAATGACACGATGATCATGTGAAATCCACGCAGATCACTCATGTTGCTTCGATAACAATTAGAAAAGAAATATCTGTTCGTGTCGGATCCGTTCGTCAGCTCTAGGTACGAGTACTTATTGATCTTTTCGGCCTAGTTTGTTTCCATTTTGTTCTGAAGACATGCCACTTTTGTTGATGATGTGCTGATGGATGTGTTTTCACTGTTCGTTAATCAATCATATTTTCCAAACTGTTTCGAGGCTACGAGAAAGAGAGAGATATGGAGGAAAGAAAAAGAGGGGAAAGAGAAGAGACAGAAAGAGAGAGTGAGCAGGACACCGTCTGCCGAGTTTTACTAATATGATTATATGTATGCAAGTGACGTTACCAGCTGATTGTTGGGCAACGCCTGATATACAGATGCTTTGCAGCTACATAAATAACTTTGCGTTAGAACCTGATCTGTCGAACGTCTGTACCCAAGGATTTGCCGAAAAATGGGGGGGGGGGAGATTAGTGTAATTCCGTTATCAAATTTCCCTATACATATTCATTGACAAAAAGTGATCATTTTCGTCTTGTCTACATGCTTGTGTATGCTACGCCTGTGAATGAATGTGAGGAAGCCTGTGAATGAATATCTGCAGTAGTCTATTGGCTATTCCTTTCACGAAGGACCATGGATTTTCGAAACTATAAGCATAAGTAGGGTGTGCCAGAGCTCTGTCACCAGTAAGTAGCTCACGACGAACTTCCACCAAAAGTCTGAGAGGTGCCATAAGCGCGCTTTCGCCACTCACACCCACACCCCCAGTCGCCCGGCGCACCTGCCTTTGGGCGCCGCCTGCAGCGCGCCCCGCGGGCAATTACGGAAGCTGCGCGCCTGGCCAGGCGGCGCCGGCCGCCGCTGCCTCCGCCTCCGCATCCTGCTTTAATTTACTTAAAAATGCACCTCGGGGCTGCCCCTGCGGTTCCTCTGCAGGCTCCGGCGCACAAACTCGTGGTTTCACGCGTGCGGTTGGAGCTCCCGATGGCCCTAGTGACTACTTCTGCTAGGTTCCAACTTCTCATGACCAAAGTCCCTTTCCTTGCGCACTTTGTGTCTTGATACTATCCGAATTAACCATGGCATGTTAGTTACACCTTAACATTTAATCAAATTAAACATATTAAACTAAATTATTTCTTTATTTTTCGGAGGGCTTCTGGTGTTGGTGAATTTGATAATTTATCATCACAATAATTGAAATATTATGATTGCTCTTTATAAACTAATATTAAGTTTCATGAAGTTCTGAGATATATTATGTACTTTAGTATAAATGCATACATTAAACTATTTTGATGATTAAACCATGTAATAATAAGCAATAAATGCGTTGACTTATAATTGAAATACTATGGCCTCTACAAAGATGAAAAATAGAAAAAAATTATTCCTCTCAATAGGGTAAATGAATTGACATTGTTTTAGGCAGAATTGTTTTAGAAATTTCTGAATATTATTATAAATATATGTTTTTTAGCTTTTGCAGTGGAAAAAGAGTGAAATACTAAATTAACAGCCTCTCCGGCATAATGTGAATTCTTAGGCCATTATTCATAAGATTAACAACATTTAAACCTAATTGGTAAGAAACTTACATTAAAAATGTTCTTCTGGCCATGAATTATATGCATTGAAATGCGTATTTTATAATTTTAAAGCAGTAAACGTAAGACTTGTTTATTAGGATATGATATTGACAAAAGTCAGCTAAGCCAAATATTGCAATAAAATCTGTTAATCGCAACTTAAGTTCTTGGTATGTTTCATAATGAGATGAACTTTATGCCACTTAGTACTTAATTTACTAAATTATTTTCATTGTTGTAGTATTATCGTTATGAAGTCTACCAGAAAAGCTATGATGTGTAAAGTGTTTTAGTACGAGGGAATAACAATATTTGACTAAGCCACATTTGACGTTAATACGACTTATTTTTCATCATAATTGTTGCTAAGCAAAGAAATAATGACAACAAAGTTGTTCTTGATGTTACATACAGAAACAACACATTTCCGGAATACGAATAAAATACACAATTAACGACAGTCGGTCTGGAGTACTTGATTATTGATTGAATAATGGTGTCAGACGTGGCAACTGCAGAGGTCATTAGTACCGTAAGTGTAACGAATTGTTTTTTATTCCTGGATATGGCGGTGATCTTCCCCACTGGATGGGAAGATCCGGTACCCGTCAGGATGTGGGGTTTTCCCCAACCAGGTAACGCCCATCAGTGTGTAACCGCCCCAGTCGAGACAAGCTCGAAGCTTCGACGCGTCTCCCGGCTTATGTGTGAAAGTAAGGGGTGAGGCCAGAAAAACAAAGAGGAAGGGAAGTACGCGAGCTGTCTGTGATTTGTAAACGTACTGCTCCAGGATTCTCCTAGTGTTGATCGGAAAAAACACGGAAAGGTTCGTATCAGTGCAGCCGGTTACCATATGTGTCTTCCAGACAGCAACTGAAACCGTCCTAGCTATCTAACTACCGTTGTAAATCCTACCAATTCTATATAGTAGTGTCCAAAATGGAAAAAAACATCCAATAAGAAGAGCTATGATTACAATTTTCTTCTAATTTTTTATTATTGCATTTTAATTCTTTATACGTTATTCTTTATACGTAGATGTTTTTACGTACAACGCATAAAAATGAAAAACAGACAACTATATGTTTAATTTTTTATTTTATTTGTATTTAGAACTTGCATATTAAAAAGTTTAAAGACATGAAAATATTTTTTAAAACACTTCAAGCGTCGGGCGCGTCACATCCAGCCTGTTATTGGTATTTTATAAATCGGACATGACAGTATCTAATAAACGAATAAAATACTTGAAATCATGGAAGTCAAAAATGTTAATTGATGCACAATAAAAGCATCATTTATCATACCATTTCCAATATAATATAATGTCCATGTATTTTCTTCAAAACTGAATTTATCTTTGGGTTGTGTGTCATAATTGTTCATTATTTCTTTTCTTTGGAAAATCAACGTTTACGTCGTTCATTTTATTACTGAAGTTAAAAAATTATCCGGAAACTTTACATTGATGCATACAGAGTAGTAATTGCGAACAATACAAAATCAGCAACCATTGATGGCAATTCAACATCTCTTGTACAGATAGTCTGTCATTAGCAGTGCATTTTGCAACTAGCAATGAATGGTGCGGTCAAAACACGGCCTCCTCCTTGCCGTCTCCGCCTCCGCAGTGACCACGAGCTTCAGCCCCGTGCCGACAGACCACCCTTGCCACACCTGCGACCGCCACACCATGCCCCCCCTCTTCTACCGCCCGCGCCCACACCCAGAAGCAGACCGAGCTTTAGAAAATAATCAAAAGCCTGATGCAGATTAATTATCGCGCCGCTGCCCAGCTCTACCGCACAGCCCCCATCGCAGACGCACCGTCCACCAGAAAGCGCTACCGGCACCAGCTGACCGACGCCGACAGCCCTGCCCTAGCATTTCCGCTCACCTTGATCCCAGGCATAGCCTCTTTCGTCCGCTCCCGCTCGCGTAGTCTATAACATCCTATCAGGACGTCCGCCGCCGCGGGCCACTGAGGCCTTGTCACCTCGCCCAACGCCCAGCCCCCCGCTAACACCCCACGTCCGCGCCCCGCTACACCATCCGACACGACACCAAAATGAACTATGCGGAGCCTGAGCCCGCCCCGCCCCGCTGGCCGACGCCGCCCCCGCCCCAGTCCGGCCGTCGTCGCCGGCTTTTTTCCCCGTCGCCGGCCATAAAGTCGCAGCCCATTGTGTCCGTCCGCCATAAAACCCCTCGCGCAGCCCTTTTTGTGCGATATGCCCTAAAAACTACAATGCGCGCCTCCGCGGGAAGGGTTCTTTTTGTGCGTGCGGCCGTGCTGCGCAGTGCGTTAACCCCCGGAAGGGGCTACGGCTAACTGGACTTTCGGTTTGTTTGCTGTCGCGAGTCGGTGGGGGGTTGGGGCGGCGCGGAGCCGACTGACTTCGCCGCGGATCGGCGGCGGAGCGGCCGGCGGTTATGGCATCTGGGCCGCCGTGCGCTCTCGCAGAAGGAGCGACGCAGAGCATTCAAACTTCTACGATCCCCACAGGCGAAGTCGTCTTCGTTAGTATTAGGTCATATGTACAAAGTAACTAATTCAATCACACAGCGGTATTGTCGATTTAAGTATTTATCACAATCTTACATTGGACATAGTAATTAGGAATGATTTCTATTGTTAGTGAAAATTTGAAGTAATATTATTCATACATTCATCCCGTTGTTTCTCGCTTTGTCTCACTCCGCCCCGCCCCATTCCACCTCGCCCCACGGTCCGCTCTATCCTAGTTCCACTCCGCCCGCGCCCGTCCTGCCTCGTTCCCACCGGCGCCGCCCCGATCACCCCTCCCCCGCCCTGCCGTGACCTGCCTGGCTTGGCACTGAATTGCATTGTTTTAAATGGATTTAAAATGTTTTGCGGGTTGCATACTTTTCGTATCCATCAGAACTATATGAATGGAAGTCACTGTACTGATAAATATTCAATTATATTTACATGAAATTTTATGGTATTAAATAGCAAATCGTTTAGGAATAAAGGATTTAAACAATTATGCAAACTACGATTAAATCTACTATTAGATATTTTAAGGTTACAATTATAAAACGAAATGCACAAAATTTCCCATTTTTATTTCAACTAATATTTTATAATTGTTGCAATTGAAGACGGGTGAGGACAATCATTTTTAAAATTAAACACATTCAGATATACTTAAAAGTTTTTAATTTTTTTTAAAATATATTTTAAAAGCCTGAGTATATTAATTCGGGTTCATTTGTATAATTCGTGCATACGTAGGAAAATGGAAAAAAATAAAATATTTTTTTAAAATTCATAAGAGTATTTATTTATTGTGGAAACTAGTATCATACGAAATTCCCAAAAACGAATTAGTATACTCGGGTTTTTGAGATTTCGAACACATTGAAAGTCCCAGAGCACTTGTGTTTTACGAACAAACACAAGACTCGAACGTCAGCTATTTTTATTACTGTTACCATTAATATTAAAATAGTTTACATTGAAACTTAATAGTTTAAATTTTCAATAATATAACAAATATTTCTCGTAATCGTTTTCTTCCAAATTGTACATTCGAATTTCACGCATTTCATTTGCTAATTTTTCTCGAAATATAATTGGAATACAATGGAAACGTTGCGCCGTGACACAGAAGTCACACAGCGACACACATCATGAGAATCCCGTCTCATTGTTGCCAGACGTTAGATCTGTATGAAACGCAGTTTATTTGTCGTACTTTTGTTGATATTTTAGCCTTAAAAAACATATTTTATTTACATCAACAGAGCAAGCAAATGTCGGCTATGAAGCTGTAGTAACACTTCTAATATCTCAATATATCACTTTTGAGCCTAAGGTTATTTTTTTAAACCCTTCAATTATTAGTCTAAACTTTAAGATATATATTTTTTTCTACTGTTGGCTGCAAATACCCACTGAGGTTCCTCCCTAAACGAAGTATGAAAATACCCACTGAGTTGTCTCCCTAAGCTAGTATAAAATATTAAGTTACAAAGAACGAAATGTTTTATATTTTCAACAAAACTCATTGTACAATTAATTATATAATTTCTTATAACTATAGGATTTGGGTTTCTTTTTATCACGACTGTATAATGGGTTTAATATGACATGTTTTGCAAACATTTTTGACCTAATCGTTATGACAGTACGCAGCAGTTGAGGAATCGCCATGAGAGTGAAATGTGGGGGAGGCTTTGCTTTATCCAAGGTGTGGGGTTTAAAAAAGAGACAATTGGTGTAGTCGGAAGAAATGTCGCAAATGCTCCAGAATTTATGGTAAATCGAAGAAAAATACAATTATGTGAAAAATATCCTTGTTATTTCTAATTAGTATCACTCAACTTTAATCTAGTGATAGAGGGTAGTGCATATTTTATCCAGGTTACGTCCGAAACGTTTGTTATTGAATATATGCATTGAAATTGTCACAAGTTTCGTGAGTAATATACAGTTGACCAATTCCCAGTAACCTTAAAAACCACTTTGCTCATTCATTCAAATAAAGGAATTGTTTTCTGTGTATTTAGCGTAAAGTCATTTTTCTTTGATGGCGAGTCTGAGATCAAGCTAATTAATGAACATTCATCACTGTTTTTATTAATTCTATTAATTTATTTTTCCAGATGTTGCAAAAGACTAGTTGCACGAAAAAAATTATTTAATCTACAATTTAAAGTTATCACGTATCCCTTAAAAATAAAAAGAGAGAGTTTGCGGTTCTTGCTACTATTATTAATTTACACTTGTAATATTTTCATTTATCGCTTCCTATTTCAGTAGGATACATACCTTTTGCAGCTCTCAAGTGCAACCAGTCTTTATAGATAAAGACTCTAAAGAAAGAATGTGACATGTTGCTCTTCGACTTTAAAAATACAAATAATTTATTGAAACAACTCATCCAAATTTTCGTGTCAAATGCAACCCGCAACACTTAGTTGCATTTTCAAACTCTATAAAATTAAATAACTTATAAACAAAGCGCTCTTGCATGTGTACGTTAGTATTATGTGAATATAATAATCATAATTATTATTATTATTATTATTATTATTATTATTATTATTATTATTATTATTATTATTATTCGGTCACCATGAATTTTTATTTACCAGAAAATATTTTCTAGAAAATTATGCTTTCACAATGTTGTAGAGATGCATGTAGTTGCTGGTTCTCTTAAATGCATTTTAAGAGCCGCAGTAGGGGAGTGCACAAGACCCCCTGCATTCCAATGCACTTCCGCTTCCTCCCCCTCGACCTTGAGGAGGCTCGTAAGCCCTTGTCCTTGGCCGAGTCTCAGTCATTGCGGCGCCAGACGGCGCGACGGTGCGGGGAGGGCTGAAGGGACGGGTTTACAGCCGCTGCACCTCGCTCTGCCGCCGCCGCCCCCGCCCCGTCAATTGTTTCCCGTGTTTATCATCCGGGCGAGCAGAGGGCGCTGATGGCGCTTACGGCCGGTTACGGGCGGTTACGGCGCCGCGAGAGGCCGTTCGGGGCCGTGATTGGACGGCGCGGAGCGGCTGGCGTGCGCGAAGACGAGCCCTTGGGGCGGCAGCGGCGAAGTCACTGGCCTGCCAGGGGAACCGCCTTACACCAGCTGAGATCAACTCCCCTGAATCGGTGTTATTGTTTTCCAATATTTTATTAATTATATGGGATAGTAAATTAGTTAATATATTTTGGTTAATATTTTTAAATTAAATTTTTCAAATGAAAGAAGTTCTCAAAAAACAAGAATTGGGTGAGAATGATAATAATAGTAATAATAATAGTAATAATAGTAATAATAATAATAATAATAATAATAATAATAATAATAATGTTCACCGCACACATTCATTTGGTATATTAAATAGATCATTTATTTGTTTTAACTGCAACAAAATGCAACGAAAATGATCAAGATAACTTACCCATGTATGTAGTACTCGTAAAATATTAGCGCTAATAACCTCCCGAATCTACAATAACTAATCTTGTAATTATGGAGGAAGTGCTGTTGATTTACAATCTGAAACGAATTTGAAAACTTAAAAAATAACTAGTGATATCGTATCTGATCAAAATGGTAAAGGAATTATTTATAGCTAAATTTTTAATGAACAAAACTATGATTGTTTTCCGCATGGAATGACTCAATCTGTATTAGGGATGTATATTTTGGGTGAATCATGAAATCAAAAGTTCGTTTTCAGAGAATCTCTTTTTCCGAGTCATGCTAGATCAATGAGGGAATATTAAGTTTGGAAAAAATCCCACGATTAGTTTATGCGCTAGTATTGTCGCAGACGGACGGACGGATGTTTTGAAGAAAATATCAGCATCAGGGACCCTAAACGTGCATTACTGTTGGAATTTTGAAAACGATTTTTTCTGAAATCGCACTTTCAGAAATGCTTAAATGCCATGTCATAAACAAAATTACTCCATTTTTACTTTTCCGCTACTTCTTACACAGCATAGAGAAAGTATTGTAATGCTGGGGGGAAAAGATGAATTTTCGACAGAAAAACTATTTTTGCGGGGTCCGGGTAACGAAAAGGTATGCGGTTAAATATTTCTCTATATGTGGAGAGAAATTATCTTCTGAGTCTGAAGCCGTCGTAAATTTTTTCAAGCAATTACAAGAGATAGGGAAAAATGAATATCTTACAAATGACCAGTTTTATAATTGTGATAAAACGGGCTTGAATTTTAAAATTCTATCTTCAAAAGCACTCGCGTCACGTGAAGGGAAAAGTGCCCCAGCTCAGAAAAAGAGCAAAGAGAGATTAACACATCAAATGTCTTGATGCTATAGTGGTCGCCATGAGGCACTTAGAACAAAAGCCTAAGGCAACTCCAGCCGACAAGGTGATGTTCAGAAGATGACGTGATATTGTCACACGTAAAAGAAACAATGTACTTAAACAAAAAATTCACAAACACTATAAGATGTAATTAACTTTTCTTCAGCAATTATATAATAATATTATGCAAGTACATTTTGTATTGAAATATACACACCTTAAAATCTAAAAGTTATGTTTATATATTTTAATAAATAAATCATTTTCGAGAATTCGAGATTTTATTAATTCGAGCTACACCTGGTCTCCTCGAATTACCGACACTCTACTGTATATACTAAATTACATCCTCTAACACTTTGTGTCATCTGAATCCATGTTTTGGGGTCATTGTTACCGAAAAATCGGCCAAATTGACGGTAAAACATGTTTCCTTTTCGAAGGAATCACCGTCAGCAGGGCACCAACCCAACCAGCGGGGCATATAAGGAATTGTGTGTGTGTGTGTATTGGGTAGAGGAAGAGGCAAAAATGATGAAGGACATACAGCGCGATGTCTGTGACCCGTTTGTTAAGGTAATCGGGACTCGTATTGATCAGAGAAACCATGAAATGCCCGTCCATAAAATGTCCCTCCAGAGGGAGGTTGAATTCGACTTATCTATTTATGGCTGGCCTATTAAGTGTCTCAAAGGAATCAACTCTTGTCACTGCAGTGCCTCAACCGAAACGTCCAAGTGTTCGAGTCCGGACGGTAGCAGGATTGTGGACACTAGCTGGTTAGCAAGGTCTAATTCAGCCGCTGTCTGTAAAAGAATTGTAGCGGACGTCAGCTCTGATAGTTAGTTTTCTGTGGTTTCTCCAATCAACACCAAGCAAATGCCGGAGCCAATCCCTAATAAACGGTTCCCTAGCCGCGCGCGATTTTCCTTTCCTCTTCCTTAACCAATTCTCCTTACTTAATTTTACACGCGCTTCATTGCTACACATGTCGGGAGAACAGTCGAGAGCTTAGAGCATGTCCCCGATTGGCTGGAGATCCGCTGGTAGGAGGTACCTGGTTGGGGTATACCCCTCTAGCCGACATGTAGTCGGCTCTAGATCTCACCATACAGGAGAGGAAGTACACCGACACATCCCATGGTAAAATTATGCCCTACACTTACGGAGCTAATGAACATAGAAGTTGACGCGCCTGGGAATGCGAAAAAATTAATCAGTCAATAATTAGTCACAAATCAATAAGACAGCTATGTAGCCAATCTCGAAATTCGCTACCAATCAAACTTTAATCCTAGGTCATTTCAGTCAGAGTCGTTGCAGAGACAAATGAAATGCTGCCTCTGGGTCAACTCAACTGTATACGATTCAAAGTTGAGAAGCCACGACATTAACCAGATCGATTGGGGAATATCCATTTAGGTTAAACCTTGTATACGATTTAGGTGCTGGTATTGTCGGATGAATGTATTGGCGAACAACCGGTAAGACGGTTGGCCGAAAACCACCTTTTCGTTATCAAGGATCCATAAAATATGAATTCTGTTTGTACTACGTATTCGAGAAAGTACTTCATTTCGAAGCAAAAACAAGAATTTTTTAAGGGAACCAGAAAATACGTTTTTCTGTCAAAAAATCTATGCTTGTGTTGCAAGGTAAAATACATTCTGTATAATGTACTATGGAATACGAGAAAGTATCTATGTGATTAATGTCTTTCGTTAATAACATTTAAGTAGAAAATTTTCAAAATAATAGTAATATGTTTCTGTTATGTTAAAAAGATACCACCTGAAGAAACATATCGCTATTTGGAAAGCCTTCAGAACTATCGACTATAACATAATCGTTACAAAAAGTAACTAAGGATAAAATATCAAAAGCGACTGACAAAGTGTATAAACATTTACTTATCAATATACGGGATGTAACTTACTGCTTTGGTATTGTTATATGGACTGAATCTGACGTGGAGGTGCTGGACAGATTGACGAAACGATTGTTACATAAATTCCGCTGTCTTCATCCTAACTCCTCAGTAAGAAGAGTAAATCTACCCCGAACGATGGAAAGTAAATAGTTAGTTGATATAAAAACTCTTTGAGACAAGAGGAAACTAGTGGTGCTACATAATGGAACATATATATATATATATATATATATATATATATATATATATATATATATTATATATAGTACGGAGTTGCTCTACAGCTGTCGCCGTTTCTCCGCTCTCATGTCTCCATGCTCTCTATATGACCATAGATCATCTGGCATTTCTCTTGCCGCCATACTCTTGGCACTCCCTGCTGCCATGCAATTCTGGATCTCCTCTCTTCTGTCTTCTTCGCCACCATTTCAGGACTCGTTTTGGCATCCTTTCGTCTGTCATTCGCATAACATGACTCGTACCAACGATTTGTTTTTTCTCTATTTCGTCAAGGATTAGATTTCTTGACATCCATTTTATTTCTTATATCGTGTTCCTGATTCTATCACGTCTGCTATAAAGCAGCTTCTACGCAGTAGTACATTTCAAGGGCCAGCAGCTTCCCTTTTTTCTTTTATCGATCTTCCAGACTTCTGAACCGTATGTTGTAACACTCTTAACTTAGCGAGGAGTAAAGGGGTCTTTTTGTAGTGTTAGTGATGGTTTTGTTCCATAAGACAGAGTTTATACTTCGTGTCACGTTTCTCCCCAAGCTTAGTTCGTCTCTCAATTTCGTCATGGCTATTTCCCTTATTGTTAAAAAGTACACCAAGGTATTTATATTTGTTTACGCCTTTCATTTTTCCTCCATTTTCCACAAGATCTTCTATTTCATTTTTACATACTTTCCCATATTTATTTTCTATTTCTGTTGGTCGCAAGTAGGTATTCGGACGTGCCCGCTGCCTTCTATCGCCGCTCAAATGCATCTTTTGAAATTTTCTTAATTTTTCGGTTTCATAATAATATAGCAGTTATTATTTTAAGAATATTAAAAAACACTAAAAACTAGTACTAAATAGCAAATTTTCTTTGAAAAAATTGGAACGTTTTTAAGAATATGGCGTTTATGCACTACTGTTAATTAGAAATTTGAAGCTCCTTTTCACAAAAAAATTGAGTTTTCGAAAAACTTCATTAGTAGTCATTTTAACTCTCAAATACAATAGTGTTTACAAATAGATGAAAAAGAAAAAAATCCTCAAAATTAACTTTAAGTCATACTAAAGAGTGCAATTAGCACTATCCGTTCGAAAAGAGTGAAGGAAAAAATTGGATCTGTTTTTGAGAAAATGGCATTTGAGCGTTTCTGAAAATGCAAAATTTAGTTAGTTATCTCAGAAAACTGTTGAGTTTTCGAGAAACTTCATATTACATTATTTAAATCACTTGTGCTTATCAATGTAATCTGAACAAATCGCAGTCAATATAAATATTACAAACGTGAGAGACAAGAAAAATAAATTACAATTTAATAGTTTTTGAAAAAACAAAATAATAGAGCAAACTGATGTTTAAATGTCATAGGGACATTTATCACTATCCTTAACAAAAGTTTAAAGAAAAAATCTTGAGCCGTTTTTAAAAAAATATTGTTCCAACTGTGATTCAAGATCTTGAGCCAGATAAAACTTACGAATATCTGGGCATTGGCGAATGTGAGAACATGTCGAACGACACAATGAAAAAGAGAATTCGCGGGGACGCCGGGAACATTACAGAAGAGTGAGACTTGTCCTGCATTCCGCTCTGAACTCCAAGAATAAAATATCTGCAGTTGCTAGTTGGACGGTGCCTTAGGTTGAGTACAGTCTCGGACTAGTAGCTGAACTGAGCAAGAAATTCGAGTCATTGATCACAAAGAGAGAAAACTGCTTAAAATGCAATATGTCACCAACCCTCGAGCTGTACACTTACATAAATTTTTTTTGTCTCGTAAGGAAGGGAGAAGACACCTCGGACAATCTGAAGCCTCGTGGCACAGTGCAATGGTCGGGATGGGAAAATATGTAGTTAATCATAATGATGACCCACTAATGAGGCAGGTCATTAAATCGGACCGAAAAATGGGAAACAGGGGCATTGTTAATGTAACAACGCCAAGAACACTGTGCAAGACACGCAGAAAAACACACACTGAACCTTTGATACTACTTAACATGAAATGTGAAACACAAAAAATGTTAAAGAAATCTTGGAGAGACAAAACACCCCGTGGACAGTACCTACAAAAAATGGACAAGTTACAGGTCAATAAAAATCAATCATCTATACGGCTTAATATGGGAAGAATGAAGCAAGAATCGGAAGCAGTTCTAAAAGCTACCCAAGATCAGGCGAAGTATCGAATTTGTTTCCATTTCCCAGTGCCAAACCGAAAACGTAGTGATTTCTATTTCTAACACCAAATTAAAATTTAAAAGTAATTTGTCTATTCACATAAAATTCTCTACTTCGATTCAATAAAACGTAAATAAAACGTTCAAACTTTTCATAGTGATTTTTTTGTGTTGTAAAATTATTATAAAATCGAATGTAAAGTATTATGCGCTATAAGAATGTTTGCATATTACAGTGTACGTACAAGGTTTTTAAAAACCATTTTTGGGGGTTAAATTCAGCAGCTCTTTTTCTGCTGCTGGCGACTAGTTTATTTTATTTTTGAAGAGTCATTTTGACAGGTTAAAGTACTGGCACCTCGTGTTTGAGATTGTTCCTCCTAGATAATATATAATTTCGTAATTATCAAAAACCGTAGGAAAGGCTACGTAAGGGAAGAAATTAATAATGGTTTCTGATGCAAACGAATTTGGGGGCGCCGAGGCCTCCCCAGGTGGCGCGTGCGAACGCCGCGGACCTCCATCTCGCCGGCGCAACGGCCTCCTTGGGCATCGCAAGTCCCACAGCAAATTCGCTCTCCCCCTGGGAAGGGCGACGGGCCGGCCCGACCCGGCGGCCGTCCGTCTGTCGGGATTGAACTGTCCGCCGCCCCCGCTGCCGCATGCAAATCGCGCCCGCCCCGCGCCCATCGGCGTATTTCGCCCCGGCCTGCGCGCCGTTCTTTGCGCCCTCGAGACGCACCCACCCCACCCCACCCGTCCTTCCCCCCCCTCTCCCCCTCCGCCGCCGCAGCGGAGGTCGTTCTGCACTTTCGAATTATTTCCTTCGAATGGAAACTGCGACCTCAGCCCCTCTGGGGCGGCCGCCCTCGTCTCCTGCGTCCTGGGACTCCGCAGACAACTTTGCTTCAGTTTCGCACACGACTGAAATTGGACTCACGGCGTGTAGCAATGCAATGGGCCGAGTGGAAGTACTCACTGTGTGTACTCAACATCCACAATACGAGTCGCAATTAGTCGTAATCTACTAAAATGACACTTTGTAAACGTACGTAATATTGAAATATCCATAGCAATATTAAAACACAAGAAAAATTAGATCAAAAATAATATTTATTAAAAAAATAACATTTATAAAAAAATAATTATCAAGTTCATTTCATAAAATTTACCATCATACATTTTTAGAATGATAAGATTTGAGTGGGCTCAAGTTTCGAGTTACAATATATTTTATATTCAGTACAAAATTAAAGTAATATTTTAAATTGTGTAAATGTGGTGAAAGTGTGCTGATTCGAGGTTCAGAAGAAAAAATTGGTGATAACATTGTTAAGGAAATGTTTATTACAGGCAGTTGATTTTCGATGCTCTTTTCGTCATCAGTGGTGAAGGAATGACGATAATCGGGAGGCCTCCCAGAAGTGTAGTTCAGAGTGGTGTCCTAATTTCTTTCATCTCAATATAAAAAATCTCTTATTTATTTTACATCATTCTACGTCTTTAAGAACATGTTCTTTTATTGCTTAAATAGTTTGTTCAATATCGACCCTCAACTTTTTCATAAACCATTTTACTCCCAATTTTATGAAAATCAACTTACGTTTTAGTAACCGACTTCAAACAAAAATGAGGAAGTAGTACTCCATGTTACTTTGGTTTGAAATTATACTATTGTATGTCGTTCTTAAGTGACTTATCTATTACTCTCAATAATATATTATTCGTATATTACATGTAATAAAATAATATTTAAATTAAAAGTTTCAATTAGCCTTCGTATTAAAAAAAATTGATGTCCGACTATCAAAATACTTTAAGACAATTAGTTAAAATTAACTTACATTTATTTCCAGACAATAATAGAACACATTTTTCATCACAACTCGTTACATGACAAGGTTTTGGTAGCCTGTTGTGACCAATTTCAAGTGTCTTGTGCGTTGTGTTTGTTACTTTTGTGATGTGGTATGTATACAGTACACACACAAAAGATGACAAAACGACTATATGACCGAAACGTTGGGTTCATATAAACGATGTTGTAATGTAAAACTGAAGACATTGGGGGATGAAGCTGTTATTATAGAAATACAATTATACAGTAAAGAAGTTTTTAAATGTATTTATCTGTATTTTTATGACCTTCATGACTATTGTTCGAGTTTTACTTCAATTAATTATATTGGCTTTCAAACTATTACAAAATATTGCTTCTTGATTTTAAAACACACATATATCAACTTTAAACCTTGTCCACATAATAATTTCTAATTGTTATAGAAAACCTTGATTCACGTGTGATTGTTTATTGTATGTTAATTATAATGGTCGTTTTTAGCTATTTTTTCTTATCTTTTAATAGAAGGAAGTATTTAAAAATAGATATGTTTAACTTGTCAGAAGATACATAAATGGTATACAAATAGGTATTTCTCAGCTCTTCATGTTTTTAGAGATTTCTTAAGAAGAAGAAACAACTCCACTCTCTAAATAAACCTGAATGAGTATGATATACCTGGCTGGGAATGCAGTCTCGTCTAAAGCTGCTATTTCTCTTTGCTTTGCACATTTGCATTACGCACCGTTTCCTCATACATAATGCATCCTGCGGGCGGATAAAAGCGGGGCGGTCCTAAACGGAAACAGTCCTATAAACACCCCTAAACCCACTATGCTCCCGAGTTATCATCTATTTGTACAAGAGCACTGCCATTTTAGTTGCGGGACTGTTTTAAATATTTTTTGCCGCAGTCGCTTTGCAACGTCGTCGGCCGAGCAGTCCGCGCTGGATGTGGCGTTCTCTATTTAACCATGCAAACGCAGACATTCGCGGGCCGTCTCCGGGGTGCGGAGCGCTGCACGTTTGTTTATCCAGGCCACCACCGCTGCATAACCCTCCCCGAGACTTCCATGCGGCCACCGCCACCGTCTTCACAGTCCTCCCGGAAAGAAAACATTGAATACTCATTGAATGGTTATGAGCACTTCCGCCTCCTCTTTGGAACCCGTCAAGAGGAGTGTTTCGGTGGAAGCCCTCCGCACTTCGAGATTTTTCTCGACGGCGAGAGAAGCGCCGCAGCACGACGTGGCGCGCGTAGGTGTGTGAGTCGAAGGAAGGATTTTTTTGTTCGTTGCTTTTTGTTTTCTTTTTTTACAAAACCACCCGCTTACTGCGCAAGTTCGCCGCACTCGAGTAATCATTATCGCCATCAGCTCTCGTGCGCATGTGCTATTTCGGAAGTTGCGCAGTAACGTCGGCCTTTTTAGATCTCCCCTTCCTCGTTCTCCTGCGACCTCCCTCTTTCTCTCCGAAAATTCGTCTTGATCCCCCCTCTCCTCGATTCGGGGAGGAGAGGGCGGTCCCTTCTGTCTCGTTTCGTCTTTCGCTCCATCCTGCTTCCGCGCGGCACGCGCAGAGCATTGAGTTCGCCGCTTCGCCGGGAGATGGCAGCGCTGTGGAGATCCTGGCAGCTTCGTGTTTCGCCCGCCCGGCCGTCCGCGCCGCCGCCGCCGACGCTGCCACAGGTGCGAGCGGCGCCACCCTGCTCCCTAACGACGCGGTTATGTTTTTTACGGGTTCTCTAGGAAATTCTGAGGGCAAAAGTGGGGTAATTACGCGCCTTGAAAACACGAAAACGGGTACCTTAATGGCCGTTGGAGAACGCCTGTTTCCTTCACGAAAAAAAAACAACAAAAGGCGTTTTCATGACGGAGAAAGAATTTCGGAAACAAACCCCGAATTTTCTTGCAATTATGTTCTGAAAATTAAACGTGATACCTCAGGAAAAGACTGTGACGGGTGAGGCTCGTATTAGTTCACAAACTTAATAAATATTTCTTTTTTTGTTTTTGTTTTCTTATAAGAAGTTTTTTTGTCATTTTTAATATTTTATAAGGGGAAAAAAGTAAATAATTCTGTTTTTGGTACAGAATGACATTTCTACAATTTTCTTTCTCTATACCAGTATATTTTCAACCAAATCAATATTGTACATTGCAGATAACCGCCTGGCGCATTCCTTCATGTCCGTCGCCTCCCCCTTCCGAAAGTAAAACATTATGAGTAATTTACTATACGCCGCAACTCACCACGATTTCCTGTTTCCGTGTCTGTCATCTCTTCCAACCGTTTGTTCCCAAATGCGACTAACCAGCGTGAGCAATATATTCTAGTTCAGGTCGACATCTTCATTCTCAGCACCCCCTTTTCCGGGAGAAAACGAAATTTACAGCGTCTACGCGTCACGCGAAACCACGACCCCCAGCTCCGACTACTTCCGAGCTCCCTGAGGTCCCCGACCGCGCTCATAACTCCAATTACCCGGTTACGAATGTCACTTGTTTTTCCACGGCCCCCTCCGATGCTGCCGAGATAGCTCCGCGCCGCCCCGTCGTGGGCGCCGACGCTAAATTATGTCCCGAGCAAGTTTCGCGGAGTTATTTGGGTATTATCAGTTCATTTCGACTTCTTTTGACGTCTTGTTTTGGGGGAAGTTTGTGCGTTGGTTGCATGTTTCGGGCTGACGCTCATGGCCAGGCAGCCGTAGGGGTGATAGAGCTTGGAATGTGCCCGAATCACGAAGACACAGCACGCCAGTTACACAGCGCTCTGTTATCGTTCTTGGTTAGGAGCAGTAAACATAGTGTAGAGTATTTGATTAGATTTTTTTGCAATTTCGAAGTTTCATTAGCATGTTGGACATTGTTTCCTTTCGTTTTCATATCTTAAACAGCAATTAACCCTATTTTATCGGGTTTAACATTGCTTTCAATGTTAAAAAAATTTTGCAATGTTTAAAAGGTTTCACTCTTCAAGAGTATGTTGATAAAAATTTTTCATTTGTGAAATAGAAACGTAAAAATTACAATATTTCTTTATTTTTGTGTTTAATGTAAGTAAATTAACACACAATATTTCATCACAAGGTATAAAAACATATAGTTTAGGTATGTATACGTATAGCTGCGAAACAATACCTATTACATCTGTAAAACTAATAAACGCAAGACCGAATGAATCCAAAGTGAACACAACGCACGTAGTTTATAGTTACTTCTCAAACCAAACTTCAAAAAACCTCTTCTTAAAATACGATTGATTAACCTCTTTTGATGTAACATGTGGTTAATACATTCTTTTGAACAAAGGTTTTTTCTGCTCAAAATATCAAAGGGTAAAATATATTCTTCAATATAAGGTACTAGAGTTTACAAGAAAATTATCCTAATTGACAAGAACCGGATTTAAACGTATTTCTAATTCGATTATTTTGAAACACTTTCAAGTATGTGTGACTCAAGCACTAACTTTTGTTTCAGTTGGTAATTCTAAGTTATATAATCCAAATATTTAATTAAATATGTAAATGAAATAATTAGAATATGTCTGAAAATAATGTTGGGAAGAGTGTACTACCATTAAAAGTTGTAATATCTTTTCAATCTCTCGAATACGTTAGGACAGGTCAATGCCATAAAGATAGAGTAGATAAACGAAATAGCATTACTTAAAAGTATAACAGTGTGTCACAAGTAGGGTACAAAAAGAATAGACATAAGAAATGACCTACTGGTGCAAGGGGAAGAAGGTAATCAGTTTAGAAACAGATACCACATCTCTCGCGAATAAATCAGTCAAAGCTGGTATTTCATAACCTTTGGTAGGAGAAGCATTTTGAGACCTAAAATATGCAGATGACTGGTGCAGGCAAAGTAATTCTTGATGCGCCTAAGCTAAGCATGATTTCCGTTACATTTCTATAATTTTAAGGGGCGTATGATTGTGGAACAACAGTGCATACAACATGCAGTGAAGAGCAATCCTTTATAGCCACCACCAGAACCTTCTATGACACCAAAACGAATCAACTCCAAGTAGAATGTTGCATGTAACTTGAATATTCTATCATCATCAAAGAACGTAGCATACTCTTCTGCTAACATTGCTTTTGAATGTAACACAACAATTTCTTACCCTCATAAGTTATAAATATTGTATAATAAATTACAGAGGCGAGGATCTGATAATTACGAAGAATCTAAAATAAAACAAAAATATTTGAAGAATTAGCATTCTAAATTAAACAATATTGGAGTCATTTCTCATCAGATCGCATACATTTACGGAAACTTTGACCTTGATGTTCGAGATTCCGATCTTTTTTCTATAAAACGTGAATGTAAGGCACACGTTTTTAATTTTAACCAATTTTTTTCGAAACAGTATTAATTTTCAAACTAATTAAAATAATGTTCGCATGGCTGATGTCAATAATTTGTATCTTCTGTTGTCATTGAGACAGAAATTTAATATTCTGTCAAATTAATTAACGCTACCGCGGAGAGAAAGTTATGAAAAGGCCCACTCACAACGCAAACACAAACATAAACATAGCGCATAAACATCAACTTAAACCTAAGTGATAGATTGAAATTTTCACAATGTCCCACACAAGCCTAAGCAAAATAAGATTGTCTGTTGTTTGTGGGATATTCCAGCTTACTATTAGTTCGACGTGAGAATCTATTTCAAGACATGGACTGTGTCCATGACCTACGGGTTTGATTTCTGTATTTTAATTTCAATTAAAATGAAATCTAAATGGAACTACTAAGAGTACAACTCACTAAACAGTACTATGAATACTATAACAAAGCTAAATTACAAAAATATCGTACGCTACAAGACAAAGCAGAAAACCGCCTAAAATCAACCATGCAATCTCGAAAACCAGTCTTTTGTTCGGTCTATCAACTTCGATCCTATTTCGATACTCGATTCCAAGTTAACGTACTGTGATTGGTTCATTTCCTATTTCCTACTTAAACATAAGCTTGCAAGATGTATAGATAACGCCATACGTGTTATGCGTATGCGAACGCATTATCAACGAGTTTACGTTAACTTAACTTTTTATGTTAACGCTATGCTTATGTTTATGTGTGCATTGTGAATAAGCCTTAATGCTGCGTGAAAAAAACGACAAATTTGGCAGAAAAACCCTTATTACAGCGCCCTAGCAACGAAAAAATGGATAAATCCAGATGCTAAATTTATTGGAAAAAACGCCTCGCACGCGGTGTAGCCAGAATCCATGTTCCATGTCTTTGATACCTAAAAATCGAATCTATCCATGTCCTTGATACATCCATCTATGTCCTAGATACCGAAAAATATATTTTCTGGCAAAACGTCTTCCCGTATGTGCTTGACCAACGCTAGCGGCTAAGCCGTTCAGCCGATTTTCTCCAAAATTGATATTCCCCGATCGATATAACTGATATTGCGGTTCCTTGAATTTGAAACCGATATTTAAATTTTTGTGGAGTATAGTATATGTAGCCCCTGGGACATTTTCAAAATAAAAAAAATGACACCAATATTTTTTTATTAAACTTTGTTATTGGATAGAGTGAAGGACGTTTAAAAGAATTGCGCTGGTCACATGTTGAAAACCCTGATATTTCGGCGTCTTTCTACAACTACAAATATGAAGATAAACATTTTTTATTTCCTCGCACTTACTAACGTAAGAAAGGAAAGTATTGTAATCGTGTGCCATAAAACATCGAATTTTCGACACAAAAACTCTTATTACCGGGCTTTGGTGAGGAAAAGTGGATAAATCCAGTTGCTAAGTATAGCACAAAAATACTCGTCGAAAATTTCGTCGTTTTCTGGCACACGATTACAATACTTTCACTTTTGGCGGTAGTAACTGCGAGAAAGTAAAAATACGCATGAAATGCTTTACTCTTAAAAAGTGACAACAAATGCAGCCGGGCGATAGTAATTTCATTTAATTTTGCTTGTTTTTCAAAAATCAGTGTTGCCATACTCATGGAAGAAAATTATGGTGTCATGGACTGAATATAACTACGGGGTAATGGGGTTGAAGCAATCAATCACGGTGACGTGGATTTAATTCCTAGCACTAAGATCGCAGCGCGAAAATACGAAAAAACGTTTTTGGAAATTTCTTTGAATCTTATGGCCGGATACAACAATAAATTGTGAGTTCCACATCAGGTGACCGAGACGCATCGAAAGACTCCTCATACGTCTCGATTGGTGCGCGGGAAGTGGTCTAACCATGAGTGACGGAACCACACTCACGCACATAGGCGCACTCACAGTCAGATACTGCATGGGAATGAGGAATAGCATTTCAGTTTCACAATTATTATATTGGTTCGAGAAATAACTTTCTTTATTAAAGAATTAAGAATTAAGACAATGAATGTTCTGCAGTTCGTTTTGTTTAAAACGAACTTGATGAAACACGACAGATTCCTATATCAAATTACTCCTTTGCATCTTCGTTCTTACGTTTTTTCATCGAAGCTATACCTTCGTGATGAAATATTCCAAATTTTAATATTATACAATTTTATTAAAAAAGATTGACATTGTTAATAGACCGGATCGTTTCTATATAAATTTTTTCACATAACAAATACACATATTTTAAACCTTTAATTTATTCTCTAATTAACAACCACAAGTGTATAGTTATTTTAGTCTCTAAGTAAAAAAATCCATTCATTGTGTTTTAATGAAGATATTTTAGCTTAAATACAATATCGCATTAAAATATAAAAAGAGTCTCCTTGATATCTCTACCGAAGTATCCTTTTCACATTTAAATTTGTACATTATATTTTCTAACAGTTAGAAGAAGTAGCAAACGTCAAAACACATGAATAGGCTGTTTTATGAATTGTTAATTTCCTCATTTCTGACATGAATTATATGTAATATTTCCTAAGTGTTAAAAATAGCACGTTGACAAATGTAGAACGTGTAGAATTTAAGTTATTTTATGTATCGTAAAAAATCACCTAAAATCACCTGTGAGATACGGTAATTATCTTTGTGATGTATGGCTTTATACTAGCAGTTGATAATTAATCCATGCTTAACCCCCGGTAATCAACTTTTTAATGCTCCTTAATCGTCAACATACTAAGGATTGTATTTATGGAATCGATAGCTTTCTGCCGACTATTGTACTGAAATATCGTAACTCTCATACGGTTGATGTACTACATTTTCCCTATTGATCCATTATCTCCAGAAAGTCTCCATTGCAAAAATCTTTATAAAAAACGATAAATGTTTACGTTTAAAAATTAATTTTAGCCTTCAACTCATCTTTATATTTCGTGATTTTTGTGTGAAATTAAAGATTTTGGGTTCAAAGGTTCTATCGTTTGCTATTATTAATCGTTTTTCTACAATATACACTAAATTATAATCATGGAGAACATTTTTGTTGTTCATTTCTCAATCCACCAGGGCTTCATTTTTGTAGGGCGTTGCTGTATGATTATATATATATATATATATATATATATATATATATGAGAGAGAGAGAGAGAG